>VZRN01002468.1:717060-837564 GCA_013397935.1 Dasyornis broadbenti | reverse complement strand
GTCCAGCAGAAGTCCAGTAAAGAGAAGAAGCCTTGCTCCCGAGATGGAAACGGCCTGGCTCAGACGTCTATACCCCGTGGAAGATGGACCCCACGCCGTAGCAGTTTTGGGGAGACTGCTTGCCTGTGTGGGGACCAGCGTCACTGTAGCAGTGTCGGGCGGGCTGCCGACAGTGAGACCCATGGCTACGCAGAGGAAAAGAGCCTCTTCCCTAGGCAGGGGAAGAAGATCTGGGTGATGAACTGACCTATCCCCACCCCATGCCTTGTTCCCTTGTGCAGCTGCTGGGAAGGAGGGAGGGGGGTGAGTGGAGAAACGGTGGCCTTGCAGGGTTTATTTTGCTTCTCATTTACTCCTCTGACTCTGTTAGCAATAAATTAGATCACTTTGCAACCTAAGTTAGTCATGTTTGGCCCATTTGAGTGCATCTTCTCCTGGGTTTCCTTACCTCAACTCATGAGCCCTGGGTGTGGGTGTGTTAATTTGGGGGTACCTGGCATTTGGCCAGGCTCAAACCACGACAGTTATACATTAGGAACTAGCTTTCATTATGCTCTTTGTTGTCTGGCAAGGTTTTTTCTCACATCAATGAAAATACTTTTTGTTGGTCATCAGTCAAAAGCAATATGAAAGAGGATTGAGTGACAAGCAGGACCACGAAAAAACTGGGAGGCCTTATGAGGAGATAATTGAAAGGAAAGATCAAGAGAAACAAATGGAGTAGAAAAGAATGACTATTTTGGACTCTTAAACCAGTGCCTAAAATAGCATATTTATTTTGTAGCATAACAGACCTTTATTTCATTTTTAGATAGCCCCAATAAATCCAATAAAATCTTTCCAAAAGGAGTAAAACTGGAGTAGCTATGGCTTTGATGGTTTAGAGTAGGGATTTGTAAATCAGACATTCTGACATGAAAAGTTCTAGTCATGAAGCTTTCAGTAACCTTTGGCAGGTTGTTCAACATCAACCTATTAGAAAAACCATAATCCTGAAATGAAAGAAACCTTAATAAGCAAGAAGCACTACTGTTATTGTTACTTCTTAAGGTTATAGGACAGAAAGTTTTCTGGCATTCCAATCTACATCTACTCAAAGACCTTATTTTTCTCCATGTCCTTATGACAATTACTCATTCTAGCAATTGCTTTCAAAAAATATACATATAGCTGGAGAAAACTCTATTTTATTTCTCTTTCTTCACCACTGCAACCCTCCTATTTTTGTAGGGCTAATCAATAGCAGACAAGCTTAATTCTCTCCTCCTTTGCCATGACACTAAGAGCCAATGATACCTTTCAGAAACAATAAACGATACATGATATTTTCAGGATGCTGACATGCAAACAATCCCGGGACAGAAACAGACAAGGAAGACATGATACATAATGACTGCAAATTCTGTTTAAGTGTAACAGCAAATTTTAGCAGTTTGCCCAGGACTGACTTCCCTGCAGTTTGCTGCCAAGTAAAGCTAGGATCAGGAAGACATTGAATGCCCAGCAGACTGGCACCACACAGGATTTGAGCTCTTGCATCCTAATACCTCTCACCCAACATTAGCTATTGAACTGAAGGTCTTGTCTGAAGAGCCTACATTATCATTATTTCCCTGGCAGTCTGGAATAAGAGAGGGAAGTATCCAGGGTACAATTAGAGTTGTTCTCTGGAGGTATCAGTGTCTGTCCATTGACTATAAAAGGAGACTCTGCATTAGGCTCCTGACTTGGATGATTCAGTTAAGCTTCTAAAGATAGGCAGGATAAATAGAGACTACAGAGTACTAACTGCATCTTTATATTGTCTTCTCCATTTCTTCATACTATGAGCTGTTTCCTCTTTATCCACTGAAAGACAGATCCAAATCCTCAGTGAACCAGTATGACTTCAGAGGGTTTCCACATGAGCTTCTTAGCTTAAGAATCCAAACATTTGCCATTCAAGAAGCAGCAAAACAGACCATCTGAAAAGACTAGGTCTTGAAGGACAGACAGTGCTCTAAACAAGAAAAACACTTTCTGACCGACACAGGAATTTTTTTTTCAGTTCCTCTTCGCTCTTCAATAGGTTCAGAGATCAAGCTGGCTGGTGCAGATTTCTTTAGATCCTATCTCCCAAGACAGCTGTGAAGCTCATCAAAGTGTTCTCGCACTGCTCATACATCAGTGCTAAGTAAACTTCAGCTAGTAACTGAATCTGGCCCCTGAAGTTTGATATCATTGCTCTGTGTATAAAGTGAAAAGTGATCACTACTATTTTTTCATCAGCAACTCTTTAAAAGCACAAAGAACAATTGTCTGCTTGTTTTAATAACTATGTAAAGGAAGGATGAGACAAAGGCTGTTTTCAGATAATTTCAAGTTATACTTTAAATCAAATTATGAAGAGGACAGTGCATTGTTAATCAGCATCCTCTATGAGATTTCCAGAATAAATACCTTTAAAGGAAAATTTAAACCTATAGGTCTTTGTGAAGAATTTTGGCGTGAAAATAATACAAGATAATACTGGTCTAAATTTAAGAGCATTGTCAGAAATTTAGAACAGAGTTCCCTTTCTCTTATGTGAGTTTGAAGTATGTAAAGCCATTTCCTTTTTAGGCTGATAGCCTGAGACATCTGAGGTATTCTTATACCATATAGTGATCAGTGGTTACAAGGTACAAATGTGACTGCCTGGACAGAAACACAGATCCTGCCTCTATACCAACTGCCACAGTCTGAACATGCCCAAATATCAACATACCAAATACTTACACTCTCACTCAGAAAGCTCTGCTGTGACCTTTCAAAGGGTAGGCTTCTAAGACAGAGTTATTGGTAAAGAGGAAAAACGCACATAACTTCTTTCAGTTGTGTTCTCTTTCCAAGACTCCTGTCCTGTTTGTGTTGGACAACCCTGAGCACACTGTCTATAAATGCTCTATGTCTTGCAAGCTCAAAGAACTAGAGAAACATCCCTATGAAAGCACCAGAAATTGAAGTAATATGTGGGCAATAATCTCCTTCCTAGCATGGCTGCCATGTGCAGCAAATCCAACCAACCTGGTCAAGAAGTAACAGGTGTTGTGTAGTTATGCAGGGTGCTCTTTATACTCTGTCACCACTAGAGCTTAGAGAGACATCTATAGTCAGTAGAAATCATCTGAAACTCCTTTATAATCCCATGCCACTGTGGGTTCAAATTAAGGAATGACAGTCCTTTTTTAACACTTCAAAATATGCAACTAAGTCACTCAGCAATGCTTGTTATTTAAGTGGACATGTCATCATTAAGGAAGGGAAAGAAAATTGCCCTGAAAAAGCAGTTGACAAAATGTTTTATTGCATGGTCTCTCATGAAGAGTGGATGGAAGCAAACAGAAAACCCTTTTACCACAATGGTACATCCTTTACTGCATAAATTATAAAGCAGAGAAGTGCTACATCAGAGGTTGTTAGAGATGTACGTGAGTTTGAAGACACGTGCATATAGTATTAAGTTGGTCCTTTACAGCTCTGTTGGTAGAAGTCGTATGGTAATCTATCAGAATTGTCTGGTGAGCTATTCATATCAGATAATAAACCAGGACATTGAGGCCTCACCAAATGTTTGAAGGACAGGGTTAGTGTGAACAAAGGTATTTATCTCATAGTTATGGATAACAAAAGGTTGTTTTCTCTCCTGTTGCATCCCATTGGGAGAAGGTTGCCAAGAAGTTTTACCAGTATTGATTCCTTTTTCATTATTTTTCGGAGGCAATACAAACAAAATTAGAACCTCTACACACTATCACTTATGGCTGGTAAGGTCATATATACCTCTTAAGGTCAGAGAAAGTACAGCAGTAATACTTTGAAAATGTAAACGTGTAAGTGACAAACATTAAGTGCATCTCATGACTTCCATCATTTTACCAAAGGATTTGTGAAAATTCTCTAGGATGCTTTGAATTGTAATGTTTTAATTAGTGATCGACAGTGGGAGTTATTTACAGGCTAAATCTGTTCAGATGGCACACAGATCATGTGATGTATTCTTGCAGGGTGCTGTGGCTGAAGTCATCTGGTAGTAAATATAATCTTGAGTTAATTATAATGTTTTCTTTTTTATCTTAGCAATTGTTTATGAATCAATCTCTTGTTTTACAAGACCCAGTGAAGGTATTATTGTAAACAAAGCATAAATGGAGATATATAGTCTCCTTTCTTCTGTCTTTGAAACAAACTGTGACAAGTTGGAAAACTACAGAATGTTGGAGAATTCTTCACTGCCTTGAAGGGATCAAAAGAACTGAGTGTACACATACAAATAGGGGAGTAATGTACAGACCTAATCCTCTAAAATCTTGTGTGAGAGCTAAATGAAACATAAACTGCCTCAAATATCCAAGCACTCTTCTGCAAATGGACTACATAGATCACATGTATCACAAGAAGTGTTCAGCATTCTCAGATAGTGTATGGAGACAGATAGATGTTGGCAGGACATTTTTCCATACAAATAATGTCAGGACCATGCCCTGATCTGTTTTCTCTGTCAGGAAAAGCCAGACATATTACAAGCTAAAGTGCTTGGTTATGAAGAGAGACAGCCTTTCCTCTTCAATACTCTGCAGCCTCCCTCAACAATGGCAGCCGGTAAATGTAATGATATCAGAATGGCCACATGACCTTTTTATCCACCACCAGAGGCAGATAACCAAGTAAGGAAACCAAAACTATGTCCCTTAATGTATCTGGGCATGAAGCCAACAGAAAGCAAATCCTGAATTCAGAGAAATCAGATGAACCTGACACTAGTCTAGCTTGACCTTCTCAAAAAACAAGTGGATTTGAGACATTACTGCAGCTGGAAAGGCAACAGTCCAGCTTTCTTATTACTGCCTACCCTCTTGCCAATAAATGTTTGTCAGTGTCATTTTGCTGTTGACCACTGGTCTTCATCTGGCATGATGGGCCTGCTCCATTTTGGCACGCACAGCCACCACAGCTAATGCTACACTTTGTTAATAGCCAAGAAACCACCAGCACACACAGCACCTCTACATCCACCTACTTTTCAGCTCTTCATTTACAGGCAGACATCCCAACCAAAGTGAAGCAAGAAGAAAGTAGCACCAGCCATGACCTTCAGAGAATCATGTGAGTGCGTGGAGAAACAGGCTGCCTGTGCCAGGCTAAGCGTTGACATGTGGGTATGGAAATGATAGGAAGACCAAGAATTTCTGCGAGAAGCAATTAAGTCTGCAGAATGAGGGTATCAGTGTGACTATTCTGACATGAAAGTGTGCTAAAGTACCAAGTTCAAGGCTTGTCCAGACCATTTTAATAATGCATCTAATGGGTCTCTGTTCTCCCTCTACTTTAAAAGGTATGCTTCACTTGAATGAGTTTATTGAAAAGAGGATTTAGGCAAAATTCTTGCCCATATGAAACAAAGGGGATGGGGAGATGATGGGGTGAAGAACAGCCTCACAAACTTACTTCAGCTTTTTCTAAGGCTATTTGGTAACAACTCATGCTACAACCCTTTTGCTGCCCTTGCTTTTTCACAGTACAGCTGTACGCAGGGCAAAAGGAACATGTTAGAGTGGAAGGATACATGCAGAGGCTAGCAGGATAAATGAGGACCTAGCACTGCAAAACAGTGGAAATGTGAAACAATATGAGAACAATTTCAAATGAAATTTCTCTACAGAAATGGAAATGGTGTTAATTTGATGGTAAAAAGTCTGCAGTAGGGGAAGACATAGAGCAGAGAGGGGCAAAAGGGAAAAGGTACAAAAAATGGGGTGAAGCATCTGCAGCAACTACAAAATATCAGCATGAAAACGAAAGGAATTTTTCTCCTCCCTTGCAGGACAGAGTCTTACTACCTCCTCCCACCACTGTGCTCTAAAAAGATCAAACAGCATAGATCTTCCCTATCTGAAATCAGAGACCTTCTAAAAAACAACTGAAGCAATGAAGTATTCTACACACTCAGTAACCCAACATTTTTATAATTATCCTATATACTTCTGGTGTTAAAAGAGTTCCTTGTCAGTTCCTGCCTGTGTTGAACCTCATGGCAGCTCACAAATTTTCTTAACTGCTGTTGCTTTTGTATGAATGGTGCTCTATTTCCTGTGAAGGCAGCAAATGCAGTTTCACACCATTTGTTTTCTTTCTTTCTTTAAAACACTATATATTCATAATTCACTGTCCTCAGCGCACCATTATTCACCTTGGTTCACACCCACAAATGGATGTAATTGTATTAATACATAGATGTAGTAGCAAAGCCTTGTAAAATGTCTGATGATGTGAGGCAGTGATTATTTCTAATGATGTTTTATAGCATAACATTTCTTACATTAATATTGTAACATGACAATCCACAGTGTATACAGTTTTTTATACAGCACAACTTGTATTTCATTTATGCTATGACTGTAGGGATTCTGTGCAGTTCAAACTGAAACCCAGCTAGAACCAGAAGTATTTCCTTGACAGTGCGAAACTCTCTGACAATATATCCCTGATGTGCCATTAGTACATACAGGAGGTAGTCTTGCCTTGAAAATGGTGCAGATGGTAACTAGAAGTTATATGAATGAGCCCTGTTGAACACAGCTTAATCCTCGAATCCAGTCCAAATGGCACACACTTGGCCAGCACAAAGCCTTTATCCAGCTAATCAGTTTTGCAAGACCTCTGTGCACCCTTGGTATTCCATGCCCAAATACTCAATCCCTCTGGCAAGACTAACTAGAATAGTTAGATAAGATATTACAGATCTCTCAGGATCCACAAGAGTCTCTTCTTGGAGATGTCTTTACCAAAATCTATTGATGCTGTTAATAGCAGACTGAGAGGATGCCAAATAATGCTGTTAATAGCAGACCTAGGGGACACAAAGTAATATTTGAGTCTGTATTAAGAACATGCAACACAGCAAAACCTGTCCCTATTAACATCCACTGGTAAGACAAGATTGATGCAGAACAGGTGACATGACAAGAAAGGTGTGGATGAACAAGTGAAGGAGTGCAAGCTCTGCCACAGAGATCATCTTTCATCAGAGCTTTGCTGCACTGGACCACAGCTGGAGAGGGTGAGCCACAAGACATCTTGACAGGGAAAACTGCACCTGTGAGAAACTGTTTAATTCTGAGCTGGTGAGAGGAGTAGCTTCCTTAGAGAAACTTCACTATGTCATTACGTGTTTAGAAGACAGAGAAGTCTAATAAACTCAGGGCTCTCTTGTCAGGATTTGTTCTCCCACATCTCTACATTTTAGACTTGAACTAGGGGGAACTCAGATGAAGGTTATTAAATTGACAAGGCAAGAAATTATTATAGATTATATATTATAGATAATATATAAAATATTATAGATGTTGCTTATGATCAGTGACACTACACAGGTAGACAGTTTCATCTGCCAGCTGATGGGCATTTAACAAAATAAGTATAATAGTGCATGAGAGATATACAGGAGGTGATTAGTTTAAAAAAAAAGCCCCCATCAACATACTCAGATATCTTCCTCCTCCTCATGGAATCTACAATTCATATTTCTGTTTAGCTGATAATTTCATTTATGAGTTACAAAGCATTTATGTTGAATAGTACAGACGTTTAGTGAACAGAATGATTCATCTCTTCCTCTCTACTTTCTAAGTAGGACAAAGAGATGCCTCCAGTGTGTGCTAGGATGGAAGCATGTCTGTCATTAAATTGTTGCTTCCCAGATAATAACTATCCATTAAGAGAAAAATTTGGAAAGACTGCTACCAACAGAACTCACACAGAATAACGCTCTCTAAAGTGATTGTGCTCCAGAGACTCTTACTGCCTGTTTCTTTTTCTCTCCCCAAAAGCCACAGTATGTACAAAGACCTGTTCCTTTTGAAAACCAGTGACACAACCTCATTGCCTTGCATGTGTAGGAAGTAAAAGACTGAATGGGTTTCATGCACGAACATCATAAACACTTCTACTGAATTCAGAAGATGCAAGAGAGAAAGTGCCAGTTTGGAAAGATTGACCAAAAGTGTAAATCACCCTAGGGAATGAAGAATACCTAAGATAATATGGATTCTTATTGACACTAAATACCACAATTAGAAAAAATATAAAACCATCAGAATTTAAAACCCTTGATTTTTCAGCTTTAAGCCCTAAACTGTATTAACTTCATATAGTTTGCTGAAAGTATTCTAACTGAATACCAAATACATCCTTTATTTAATATATAGCTTATGAATTTCATTACCACGCGGTATGTTTGCTGACATATAATGAAAGCAAAGTTGCTTAAATTAAGCATCTATTACATTCAGTCCCAGTTTTAGTTATATGGCACGAATATTTTTGTGGTTTTAGAGGAAAACCTGAGTAGGCAGAAATACTGGCAAAATTTTGAGGACTGCCAAAGAAATGGTCACAAATATTTGCAAAGGACATCTACAGCTACAGTTCTGTCTGTGCTGGTGCACTTCAGTTATGGCACTAACAGGACCACAGATCTGCATGTTGAATAACAGTTTCCTGCCTCCTGTCCATGTTAATACATGTCTATTTTCTGTGTGATAGCTTTGTCACTCTGTCTCTGCCTCATTTTTCACTTGGAGGAAGGCAATGGCATAAAGAACTCCAGAAGCATTGGAATGTTCCATAAACATCATTAGAGCATTCAGCCTCTTCATTTAAAGCAAGTACCATATTGCTACCAACATCTGCTTTGGGCTGTAATAGGGTCCTTAAACAAACCACACCACTCTGAATGAGCAGAGCCCTGGAACATCCGTTGATTATGCTTGCATAGTTGGCAGCTACAAACATTGCATCTCATACTTTATTGTCACTCACACTGTTGTGTGGTACTCATATGGATTCCTTTGGGACAGGGAAGTTATCCACCTGAAGCTGAGGTTCTCAGAGACAAGCCTGTGCTGTGTAAACTATATTTCTGTGAGGTGGGCTCTGAGCTTTGTGGGGTGAACTTTGAGCCAGCAAATCTCATAGCAGGGGTATGTGGACTCTGTGGCAATAAGTGGTAATAGTGCAGAGATCATCTAAACACCACCACTAAACTATCAGTTTATGTTGTTTCCACACAGGAAGGGGAAATGCATCACAGTTCAATTGCTTTTTACACTTGAAATTCTTTTTCTTATTAAACATCACTTTCTCAGGAACAGCAGAGTACCTATAGCTAATTGCTCACTTGTGACAAATTAGCCACTGAAAACAGTGTCCTATTCTTATTAGGAATGAACTGATCAATATTCAATGGACCGATTGATGATTTCCAACACGAAACCAAGAGATACTGAAAGGTGCATTAGGATTGTAGCATATTTCTAGCATACATAAGACTGTGGGTGAAATCTTGGTTATGACAACAGCCTCTGGATGAGTCACTAAAATTTATGGCTGCAAAGAAAGAGTAATTTTTTATCTCTTTAGTAGGGATAGTACCTGTTGAACATCCTGCTGGAAAACACAGAGTTGCAGCCTTTGATGTAGCCGGACCTTTCTGTGTTGCCAGATGCTTTCTAGGCGCCGCTGGTGATGCAGGACTTCATGTACCACATCCAACACCTGGTGAACAGCCTTGGAGTAGTTTGCAGTGGCAGTGAGGGATTCAGAATTCCCAGGACTCAAGGGACGCTGTAGGACATCCAGCAAGGCTTTTCCATCCTGGCTCACCTGAGTGAAGAAATAAATCTACTTCACTCCATTGATACTTAAATATCCAACAGCTGACAGAGAACAGTCTAGCTCATTCTTTTTCTGCTGTGTGTTTTCCTAATTTCAGTCAAAAAGGTAGAAGGAGTCCTTGACATCTCTTTTTGACTTGTACTTATACATTCAGCACTTTTCTTTGCTTCCTAGTGGGCCTGCTGTGTTCCTCAGCAGGACCATAGGTACTGCACTGCTAGGGCTGCACAGAGATCCCAGGGCTATATTCCATTCTGACACTTGGGCACTGAAAATTCCTGACACACACTGGTTGGTGACAGGTGGAATTTGCAAGAGCGGGCCTATTTTTGTGAGGAGGTGGCATTTTAAGAAAACCAGAGATGGTAGAGTCATTCATATTCTGTATAATAAGGAAGAGTCCTTTCTTTGTAGGATTACTAAGTATGTCTATATGTTGAGAAGTGTGACATTGCATTCTGTATTTCATTCAGTGGCAGTGAAAAATAAATTAGTATATAACTGATTCTTTTCTTCCCCAGGAACAGCTCAGAGGGACCTGTGGTCTCCATTTTCAATGGACTACAAAGTTTGTTGGTAAATGCAAAGCCCTCTGCACACATGTAGCCCTTTCCAAGCATATTAAAAGACATTTGCAGAGGCAAAGACATTTGGGCATCAAAAAAAATCAGAATGCCTGATTTTTTAATGGCAGAATTCTTTTCTTCTGAAACATTCCTGGACCATTTTCATATTGCAGAGGCAAAATGACAAATGGAACCATAAAAACCAGATTTCTACTAAAAAATGCATGCATGCACTGATTCTCTAAAAATGGCTTTTTGAAATAATTTTTCAGTTCCAGATTATAAAATTAAAATATTTTGTTCAACAGAAATGGTAAATGAGGACAGTATTTGAATCCCTCTCTCTTCCCAGCCCCCTTTTCTCTTTTCCCTCTGAAACAAACTGCAGTGAAAATGACAAGATTTCCTGAAAAGTGTATTTGTATGTAATCATATTACCAACCTCACCAGAAAATAGGGCAATGACTGTTTTTCATCCAGTTCAAATTTTGAACATTATCAGTCAAAGTTAAAACACATCTCAAGGATTTCCATGTCTCACTTATTCCTGTATTATACATTGCTTGTTCAAATCTAGCAAATATCCTTTAATGCCCAAACCTGTGTCTTTTGGCAAGTCATGCCACATCCCTATCTGTAGTAGCACTATGTATCTGGTGCCTTTTCAGAGAAACCAAGATACCCTTTGAGATACATACTGGCAAAAATTGGAGTCAAATCTCTTCATATTTATGACTATTTGGTGGCCTTAGACAAATTCTTGGATATTTTTAAAGTATTCCATACAATTTGGAATTAGATCAGGAAATAACTGGAGAATACATACGGAGTGGCTTCCCATACTCAATTTCAATTGTTACTGAAGATCAGCTGGAATAATTTGCACATGCTGGAGCCTTCTGGGGTGACAGAGGGAAAACCAGCAGTGGATAGTGGTGATATGATAGCAGATTTTAGGAGGAAACACTTAGGAACAGGTGTTACCTTGGCAAGATTATGGAGATGGCATTAGCTGATAGTCAAGAAGAGGCAGCTTCTAGAGGAAGGAGGTAAGGCATACTACATCCTATTTTATCTGTGGGAAGACAGTCAGCAAAAACGTAATCACTGGGAACAGGAAACCAAAGCTAGGGAAACGTGTGAGTGCAGCTTATCAGATCAGAAATTCACTCTTTGCCCTGGCTAAATTCACTGTGTACATTCACTATTACATTCCTGCTAGTGTTTGGGCTTAGTGTTGGTCTCAATCAGCCCCTGGCTGGTGTTCCAATGGTTAGTAGAGTGCCTGCTAAATTACACCCATAGCAATCACAGCAGAACTGGGACTAACAATAAAGGTTCAAAAGTTTATCGGTAAGTGATGTGATTGCACAGAAAATATGACAGACATGCTTTATTCAGGATAACTTTCTTACACAGTTTGTACTATAATACAGACCTATTAATAGCAACACTTCTGCCTTATCTCTTACTCCTCTTCTATGAGATGTAGGTTTTTATCTGTTGTATGGCAATTTGTTTCTGTTATCTGTCTAAAAAGCCTCAGAGATTAAAAGTTACGATTTTTTCCTGATTGGTATAACTTTCTAGTTATTCCCTGCACAGCCAGAGGAAAAAAAACAAATTTCAAGTGCTTGCCCTGTCCTTTTAATAATCACTAATACAAATCAGAGGCTATTAAAGAGTTTTTCTGCTCTCCAATTGACATGCCCGTCCTGTCACACTGGACTAAATAAATGAAAAGGAGAATGGTGACAACCAGGTAACAAGGATTCACAAGGATTACATTCACAAGCATTCACAAGGATCACATAGATATTCCAGGGTTTCATATCATCTGCAGCTCTGAAGTTCTTTGGCTTAAAATGTTTATTTGCCAAAAGTATTGTTGTTGTGAATATTACTGCATTCCCAATCAATAGGCTCAGAAGGTTTGTGCTCTCAGAGCGCCCCAATGAGCTGATTTCAGAAAGGAAGGGAACAGCCTCACAAATAGAGAAGCCACATATTGCGCTCTTTCTGTCATTTCCATGTTCTCCTTATAACTGAAAAAAGAAACTGACAAAATTCTTCTTACGTGAATCTTTTTGAATTTTTCAAGGACCGTGCAAGAAGACAAGCAAAACAACCCAGGTTAGTCACTTGCATCTGATTTACAATGTATTTTTAAGTATTACACAAGTCTTAAGCTGAATGGACCTGCACCCCCGGTGACTTGTAGTCCCAGCAAGGTGTAAGCATCAGCGTTGCATTTGTCAAAGCAAACTTGATCCTTTCTCATTTCTTTTGAAAAGTACACAACTGCTGCCGGATTCTCTGGGTAAGTTTAGTTCACCACCTGACACAGAACACTTATACGCTCCTATCACCTGGTGATATTCCTGGCTTTGTGGTAGGAAAAGGATGGGCAAAAACGCAAATGCTTCTGAAAGAAGTTATGTGACCTTGGGAGAACCAAAACACTGATTTTGTTGTGCTAGTGGAATCATCCCATGGCTGCACTATACACAGCTACGGAATAAGTGAAAATCTGCAGATATCCTTTATAGTGGGCCAGGAAGACCTCCAGAGGCTTGGAAGTGACAAGACTAATGGTGCCAATGTGTGAAACAGGTACAGTTTGCACTAGGGGAAAAAAATTGGGATTTAAGGCAAATATATCATTCCTCTAGGAAGGGACAGTGAAGTGCAGTTAAGTCATAGCAAACAAGATGTTCTTGCCATCAACCAGGCTCAACTCTGACTGGAGAAAATCTTTCCTTCCCTCTCAGCCTTGTCTTCACCACATCACTGCAGTCCCTAGTAGTGGTGTCCCAATTTTTTCTCCTGCTGTTCATCCACAAGAAATACTAGTGGAGGAACATAAATGCACAAATGGCTAGAGACATTGAGAAGAACTCTCTTTGCAAGGGAGGAATCTGCCAAAGGAATACACCTGTGTGTATCTCCTCCCTCCAGCACTGCTCTACCCAAAAGAGAAGCAAGAGCACCACTCAATGCTCAGAAGGAAGAAGGTCTGTTCTGCCAGCAGCTTGTTTTAGTGCAGGAGAAGGCTTCTTAACTGTGGATTGCACATCAGGTCTGTGATCTCCACCTCCCCTACTTCTGAGCTTCACTCAAGCTTAATAAAGGAAATAAAAAAAGTTCTCTCTACAAACATTATACAGATTGGAGAACAGGCATGTGAATAGAAGGCAGGACTCCTAAGATTTTTCACCTCCTCACATAGCTGTGGGAAAAGGGGTGAACATTTTCAAAATAACAGACTGTAATTTTTCTGGCAATTCTACATCCTGTATAAAATGTGCTGTTTAGTAAAACAGAATAGAGATAATTCAAACAGCTGTGTTTCTGATAAGATCTTTCAGAGGAAGCATCAGCAAAAGCAATATGGATGCCAATCATTGCTTTGATAATGAGTTTTAAACTAAATGTTCATTTCACAAAAACTAAAATCAAGGCTGACAAACAAAATGCCAGTTTCAAACATTATTTTTTATTTAATTCAATTTTGACTTAATTTTAAATAATGTTTTAAATGTTTTATGTTTTAAATAATGTTTTAAACCTAAAAAACATAGTTACACCTGACTAGGCACTTGTATGAAATTCACAGCTGCAACTAGAGGTTAACAGGACTCTTCTGTGTTTGGCACACAATGCACTGTTCCTGAGAAGCCTGAGGACTGAATAAGGAAGCACCCTTTGTGATTGAAACCCAGACTTGCTCATTCTTATTTGACTAACTCCCAAATTCTTGCGGGTGTTTGGGGAAGAAGAGATTTCTATCTAATATTCCTTGCATTCATCATCAAGGTACCTGCACAACTTCACTGTGAATGCATGAGTGCCTACCATCAAGATTAAATAGTAAATCAGCTTCTCTTCTATCTTATACCATAGATTCTTTCAAGGCCATGATGACCAGAACAAGGGATGAGAATGTAAGAGATATATATATATAAATATTGTTATATTCTGTCCTGGAGTCTTCACTTGGTAATTTACTAAGTATAGCAAACATTATCACACTCCTTCAGTATAGCTTTGAAAACCCTGAAAGGAGCAAAAACCCTTCACAGCCAGAAGGACACTTCAGTACAGCACAGTCCAGAGAAACTGACTTTTTGTCAGTAGCTTTTACTTCATGCTGTAGCCTGCATGGGGAAAAAAGCAAGTAAAGAACTTGATGTGGATTTTTTTGACAAAATGCCAGAGAATTTGTCTCAGCATTCTTGGCATCCTCTACAAAAGGAAAAAACCCACATATCCTATTTAGATCGGAGATATTTTACAACAGTATATACAAATACATCTGACATAGTGCAGGGACAGGGTTTAGTGGTAGATAATAGTTTTAGCTCAGCAGTTGGACTCAGGATTTTAAGAAATGGCTCTTCCTTGGGGTGCCAAAACTGGTTCTAGATTTCATTTCTGTATGGAGTTTGTCCCTCAGATTTGTCCATTGGTTCTTCCCTTACAAGCAAATTGCTGGGAAGCAATGTACTACAGCCTGGGATTAGGTCTGACTCCTTCCTTGAAAGAGTTGCAGAAAATGGAAAGTAGAACCTACCTCATTTAGAAAAGCTAAGCTCCTAAATGCAGTCATGTGACTGTTAGCAGGTACTCACATTTTCTCTGGGAAGCACATACCTCTGTGTAGGCCTGTGTTACTTGCTCGTAGAGGGTCTGGTGATGGTGGATGGCCAGTTCCAGGTCTTGCATTTCTGAGGGGAAGCCTCCATCACTGCACATTTTGCACCAGGCATCCACACCTGAAAGGAACTGAAACAATTCCAGGAACAATGAGCAACAGTGACAAGGAACAACGTCATCAACATTAGAAAACTTTGTAGGCACATATAACTGCAGCAACGACTGAGAAGAACATAGCGGTTGTAAGAGAGTCCTTCTGGGTACCTTGGAACCGCACATTTCTGTCACCTCCTCAGTACCTGAAGGACACCTAGATTCAAATGAATGTTTTCTGTCTTCTGGATTAAAAATTAATGCTCATTTAAACAGAGTCAGCAAACACTCATTCTAAAAGCCTCTGCACACCATCAGGGAGGCTACAACACTGCATTCCAAAAAGGGAGGCTGCAACATATTTAGAAAAAAAGTCATCAGTGTGAAGCACAAAAGGACACAGTGACAGCTCCAGCTGCATTTGGCACTGTCTCATCTGTCTGTCTTCCCTCAGTAATTTACCTATCCTTAAAACTACTCACATGAGCAACAGAAAATTCCCATTAAAATCTCTGCTGACAATTACTTCAGTTAAAGGCAAACAGACTGTATTCAAGGAGTTCCCAACTCAGGTCCAGCTCAGTGGGATTGCTGTTAGGACACCAAGGCTTTAAGCCCCTTGGTCACACATATGCTTCTGGCCCAGGTGAGCAGTGATCAGATACCATTACCATCTGATGACTGCTAAGCAGCCAGCACAAAATGATCTGCTGGTCTTAGTTCAGTTCCTGGTGGGCAGATGCCCATGAAAAGGGAGAAGAAAAAAAACCAAAAGCATTACCACTGCAATTGATATGGTTTAGCACCTTGGTTGGAAGCTGTGGCGGTGACCCAGCCCACCTTTAGCCTTCGTATCAATGAGGAGATCCAGTGGGTGGACTTTCCTACCCAAGATAGTGATGCTGAGGGCGGTGCTGAGGAGTCAGCCACACCCTAGGGATGTCAATTATAATAAGTGTCCTCCCCCAGGACTAGATGTGCCATCCCTCACATCCAGAAAGTTCTGTTTCCCTCTTAACCCCATTGGTTTGTTTAAATAAGCCCCTCCTTAAACCCTCTGTAATTGGTTAGTTGTCATTGCATGTCATTTCCCTATTGGTTTATGCCCTTGTTCCTCCCCTTTTTCCCTCCTGTACAAAAAGGCGTGTAACCGCCGTTCTTTGCTTTTCTGTCACCACCCATCCTTGGCTTCTGTTTCCTGGCCCTCGGAGTGGACAATAAAGACTTGGGTATTGCTGCTACAGACAGTCCCTCTCTCCTCCTTTGCCTCTGCTGGTCGCAATGGCATCATTGGACTGCTGCCAGCTCTGCCAAGAGCCACAAAGCAGATCTCTACACTGGAGACTTGCATCAGTCTGCGAAGTTGCAGACAGTCTCGTGGCCACCGTGCTGATATAAGTCGCCTGCCTGGCCTCCGGGCTGCTAGGCGGTCCATGACAGGAAGCTTGAACAGCCAGCCAGAAACTGAACACTTCGGGGAGCAAAGGGGTGGAAAAAATTATTTTTTCCACTCTTAAAAGGGCTCAAGAGTAGTGCTGATGCACTTTGGCAGAACAAACTGAGGAAGCTCTCCTGGGTGCTGCCTATTCTGTAAAAGAAAAGAGGAATTGAGTCCTCAGACTCCCACCCTGTTTTTCGTTTAAGCAGGGCTTAGTTCAATGACACAGCTCACATGTTCATATTTTGTCCATATAAACTGCCTAATGTCACCTCATTACTTCTTAATGCTTTCTCTTCCTCCATCTTTCTGTTAAACCAGCCTGCCATACTTTAGGCTATTTATAAAATAGAACAGCAAATTATATAACAGATGCAGTGCCCTGTAGGTTGAATGTATAATGCCACAAAACCACCCCAGGATCATAGCTTTGTTGCCTCCTGAAATATTCACCTGTGGCTTGTTAGTAGAGCACTCACTCACAGCATGAAGGTCTGTGAGATTCAAAGCAAAGAATTTAAATTCAACTCTGTCTATGGCATCAACATCCTTTTTTATTGGTAGTGTAAAGCTATTCACCATGCTGCTGTGTAATCAAGGCTATAAAGTGTTTGCATTGTAAACACTTTGGCACAAAGATTTGGTGACAAAAACTAATTCCTAAACGTTCATTTCTACAAAGTACAAATCTACCAGTGACAACTGTGCTTTCTAGAAAGCTAGAGGCAAAGACGGCAGGCTCTCTTGCACTGGTTTGACTTATGATCTGTTGAATCTGTTCAAATGAAATCCCCAAACACCCCTGCATAAAGCTGAAGTCATCATATTTTGTGCCAAAGTAATGGAATTCAAATAATTTCCTATGTAGTTTAAAAGCACAGTGCTGGGATCAATCCCTTTCAGGGCTGTTCCATGAACGTCTTGGTCGAAACAGTGAACAAAAGACCTTTAGACCTTTTAGATGAGTGCTCCTGCTGCTGGAATCACACAGTTATGACTCTTATCAAAACTGCTGAATTCTACCAATTTTAGTAAAAGCTCTTACAGTCATGTTACTCGTCTATTGTCATCTCCCTGGACTGTGATTTGCATAGTAGGAGGGAGAAGGCTCAAGAAGATCCAATGCACAGAACCACATGTCCACCTTGATGTCTTGCATCTATCTTTTGTATACAGACAATGGTACAATTACTTTGTTAATTTTGCTTCTGCCACTGGCAAGAGCAGTTGACATTGTCTGTTTTAAAAAGTTTTAAGAGATGCAGCCTGTCAGTGTTTTACGCTGATAATCTGAAACAGTGCAGAGAGGTGTTTGCAGAGTCATGGAGGAAGAGCATCTGGGATTTTTTAAGGATTGTTGCAAAGTGTTAGTTCAGGCCATAGGACTATTGATTGGGACATTTTGTAAAGAGCCGCTTTGTTAACTTTTGTTATTTGTCACACACTGTGGCAGACAAAAAAATTATTTAAATGCAACCCTTCATGCTAGAAGCAAATTCTTATCACAAAATCACCATTTGATTAAGTTGTAAAAAGTTGCCCTTAAAATTGCAAATTACTAACTACAAATTTGGAACAGGAGTCATTACTGTCTACTGGAACTCAATACAATTTAAATGCTTAAATTAATAAATAGTTTATTGACTAGAGTATCTCCTATTGGGAACATAAAAACTGTTTAAATATTATTTGAAATGACAGGCTACAATAATTGTCCATGATTTTCAAGGCTTTAGGAAAGATTAAGAAGAATGTCTCCCAAACTATAAAGAAGCCCCTACAGTACATTTGTGTCCCTGATCCAATCCAAAAGTAACTTTAAAGTGATGACCTGCACCTACTCCTAACTCACAACCTGATCTGCAAATTCTTTATGCAAATTCTAACAGGTAATAAAGTATTCTCAGACTTTTTACTAATTTTCCTCAGGGACCGCTCTGCTGTACCATGTCGTTACTCCAAAATACAGTTCAGACATTTTGTACTCTGCATTTCTCCATATTTTTTGCACAGTTCTTGCGTACTGCTTGCCTCTGTGTGGAAGGTGCAGAATAATCAGGGTGATTCTCCAGGACCCAGCAAATTTAAAACAAAATTCTACTGTGCTTCTATATTCCAGAATGGCTGCAGGGAAAGATGGGAAGAAAGCCATGAAGCCACTTTCCTCAGTGACTTTAAGACCTCTTGCTACCCTGAGTTTTTTATTTTTTGTATAAAGCTGATTGTATATTTCCTGTTGCCGTTTCTGGAATTTCCCTATCTATTTTGGTCTTAGCCCTGCATCTTATAGGTATTAACTGCTTTTCCTTTCCTCACTTTTTTATTTTCCTGTTCTTCATTTCCTTGCCTCCTATAGAGGAGTTGAGGATATGCTTAGAGAGATCCAGGCTGAGTTGAGAGATGAGAATACTGTCAGCTTTCTGTTTGGGGAGTAAAGTAATATGAAACAAGTGGTCAGGGGTCACTTTTCTGAGAATCAGCAAAAATGCCTAGTGTGTGCACTTAACACCTACTACCTTAAACAGTGATTCTGGTAGTGCACTTCTGAAGAGAGACTCTGACCCAGAATTAATTGGTTGAGATCTCCTGGCTGATTCAAAACATTAATTTGTTCATTCTGACACAATCTGTAGAGTGAACATCTTACGAACATTTTAGCACACCTTCAGAGATTGCATCCAAGGTCGGGAGGACACCTGGTAGAGGTGCTTCCCCCATATGGCGGTTGTTGAGCTGGAATCTCATCTGGAGTAAATCAGCAAGTTCTCTTGAAATCTCAGTGAGATAAGACATTGCCTACGTCCTCCTGACACTTTAAACAGTTCAGACATATATTAAGATAGAGAAGCAGATTCTCTTTTGCTCTAGAATATCTCCATGTTTGCATGAGAAGGGGAAGAGAAATAAAAATAAAGAGGAAAGAAGGAAAAAAACCCAAACAATCAATGGATTTGTAGTAGGTGGAATGATAGGACATTTCGGAAACAAACTCCACTGAATCTGCTGAGTGGCACCTTGACCTGGACAAAGTAGATGTTTCAAGTTTAGTCTATTGGCTTTTGATCAAACACTTGTGTTGAAGGGTGCCTAGCTGGAGGCTAAGAAGTTGGCAAGGTTTGTTTTGTTTTCTTTATTTTCTTCCATTTTTTTCCTTTTCTTTGCTGTTTTCTTGATGATGGTTTAGTATGTACAAGTTGAGCATTTAAGGAAGACACATATGTTCACACACACCAGAAAAAAAAAGAAAAAGAAAAAGAAATAAATAAAGCATCCAGGAGTCCATTCAGCCAAGTCCCACTCACACATGCCACATGTATCTCCAATAAAAGCCAGGAAAGCACTGTGATTCTGAAGCACGTGAAGACAGATGTGAAGTTCAGTTTCCAGCAGGGTTGACTCAGCCTTTCATCTTTCCAAGTCAGACAAATTGTATTCTGTGCAGTTTTCTGTGTGGGGTCTTCAGGAAGAGACCTTGGAAAAACAAGTTACTTTCCTGCTCAGCTTGCAAATTATAGATATTTCATAAATCTCTGTCCCCAGCCAACAACTCCCATGGAGGCTGGGGTGTGCCGGAGACTGAAAGATTATGGTCCTAGTAGACTGGTTTCCTGTTGGCATCACAGAGACCTTCAATCAATAGGAAGGAATGAACAAAGAGACTCTAGTAGCTTATTGCACTGGAGAAGGAATGACAATCTGCACCAGAGATCGGTGAGAGGGAAGCAGGGATACACTGTGGGAGAAATGGCTGCATCTGCAGCAAGATTACCCTTATTGAGAGAACAAAGGGAGCGAAAATAGATTTGATCTGCAACAGAGGAAATAGTGGGTTTATCTATAGCTTTGCTTCATAACAAAGTCCCATTTCATAGTAAGCGCTGTTTATTGTAAAATAATGAAGCCCTGATCTGAGTTTAAAAAAACTCTGGCTGATGCCAAATAATAAAGACTCACATTTGGAATGTTTGATAGGCAACAGACTTAGTTATAGACCAAATCTCAAACACCTATTTATATACTATACAGAGATTAAATGACCAAATTATCTCAAGTCATTGGTTTATCCTACCAGAGTTACTAAGGCAGGGATGAAATTTTAGTCCTGGCTCATGGACACAATGACACCCACATTTCTTTTTTGCAGTTGTCTGAGTTCATGTGTTTCACACCAGCATTTATCTTCCATTGAATTTTCTCTTACTGCAAGTGAGGAGTAATTGCTGCCACAATTAGTATATTCTCCTGTCTCTTAGTAATGAGAGATGGGTTTCTGTCAGACAGTACAAACTTCACTTTGTTGGGAAGAGGTGCCAGGTGGATCAGTATAGTTTTCTGTTTTATTGCCTTTCATGCTGCACAATACCTCAGCAGCTCCTCAGAAACATCAAACAACACTGACACTTCTGAAAACAGGAGATCACTCATCAAAAAAAAAAAAAAAAAAAAAAAAAGGGAAAAAAACAACCCAAACCAAAAACAAAAAAAAAAAGTGGTAAAAACTACTCCAAACCTAAACCAAGCAAACAAGAAATATTTAATTCATTAATAAACCCTAAACATTTTCATTGTGACTATAGACTGCATATAAATTCTTGTTTTGATTTTCCTTTATGAATATATGATGATTGACCAATTATTAACATGAAGACTACACCTAATCACTACAGTGCCCATTGTAAGGAGATGAAAATTCTTGCACTTGGGATCTTCTTAGATTATCAATCTCATCAAAGGCATTGAGTGTGCTTACATGAGTAAGTGCCCAGTAGGGTGAGTAATTGCTCTATCTATTGCCTGTTGTCAAAAGGAAACATGGAATCATGAAAAATCCATAGTAATTCTAGAGGCAGAAACAAACATTGAGGAAAATCTTTACTCTTTAAACTAAACTTTTTATATACATATATTCTGCCTTAAGAGACAGTTTCTAGCTTAGCTCCTACAATTTCTTCTTCAGATATTTCAAGTATGGGTTATTTTACAAACATCAAGCACACCCACTTAGTAGCTTTGGTATTAACTACCTGGGAAAACAAGCACACAACAATACTGAAGAGAGCCCCAAAGCAGTGTTTGTCACTGGAAAATGAGTGTAATCAACATATGATCGAAATTGAACCATCATCATTAGGTGGACCTGGTTTAGATGCATAAAAAAGCACAAGGTTTATTCAGCGATATTTTAAATCTTTTCTAGCTATGAATTAGGGAACCATTCTAGTAGTTGTTAAAGACACAAAATAGAGTTCAGGGATATGGAAAACTTTCTTTTATGTTTACAGCTGTCTCTGAAATCACTACTTGGTTAGGTCTAACAAAGTCTGGGGCTATGGAGAGCACTGTAAGAGTAAGTGTTGGAATGAATTCCATAACTTTCATTAACAATAATGTTCTTGGGCTCCAGAAACTTCCTGCTGGTCTGGGTCTATGTCATATGTGTGAATGTTCCTCTGCACATACCACATATCCACATGAGTGCAGATACTGTTTTCCTGACCATAATAATCCTGATTTTATCCACAGCACTAATGAAATATTAGAAATAAAACAGCTTATTACTGCACCAGTGCACTTCTGTTATGATCAGATTCTTTCTCATTACTAAGGTGAAAATATAATTTCTTACCCACCAGGGCATATGGACCATTTTTGGGGTGGAAACATTACTGCCGGTTTTTGAGACACTGAGCCACGAGGAAAAAAACTCTCAGCCTCCTTTGATGGCACATAAGCCAAAAGCCATCAAGTAATAATTGCAGCATCATCATTATTGAGGTAGCTCAGGACCATTGTGCCTCTCACAAAAGCAACTCACCTGTTCAGCTTTCTGGTGAAATACAGCAGACATGGCTAAGATAGTGCTGCGTTCATCCAGAGCTGCAGCAAAACTCTTCCACTCTTGATCCAGCTGGCTGGATATTTGTTTAATTTGCTGGGAAGCATAGTGGCCTGCCTCGGAGAGCCGTGACGCCACAGACATGATTCGATTGATGTTGACATAAGCATTCTGAAAATGAAAAAGCACACATAAATAAAGAGAAGGAAGAACTGTGACCAGCCTCTGCCTTCATTACACGTTCCAAACACCATCAGTTGGAGTAAAGCCAAGCAGTTCAGCGAGAGCAATCAACCACCTTCTCCAAAATGCGTGAATAGCAGGCATGCTACCTTCCACTCTAAAAACACATCCCTCTGGATTCTTTCTGTACATCTATGCCATTATCTAACACTGTTATCTCCCCCTCTCTCCTTGAATTTAATTATGTAAAAGTATTTTGCCATACCTTAGCTATTTACTCATTTGTTAGGGAGTACTCATTGCTTCTATCTTATTCCTGATATTTCTGTTGCATTAATTCCTATTTCTGGATGTTATATCCACATATTCTTAAGTAAAAGATTTGCTTTATGCCCTTTGAGAACTGTCTGATAATCCTTTATATGCAGTGTCAACAAATGGAAAAGTCTTACAGAATTTAGAAGAGCTCATAAGGATATTCTATAGAAATATAAGTGTTCCATATAAATGTCTATAACATTTTAGCCTTGAGTTAAAATGTTATCTTTTCTGCAGGGTATTTTAAGCTGTTCTCTAGCAGAGATATTATTTAACTTCATTCTGCATTTAGAAGGATTCAAAAGCCTCTAAAAGGGTAATATTTTCTGTTCTTTAATAAGAATTTTCCATTATTGTTTTTATTCAGCCTTGAAGAAGTGGAAGAATAGTTTTTTCTCAAACTGAACTGTGGACAACAGTGTAATTGCATTACAATATCCCCATTCTGCATGGTAATGTAATGCTGAAAATAAATAGCCATCATGACAGTGTCTTACAATGATGTACCATCAAAAGATAAATGTCAGCTGCCCTGCAGATTTCTGGAAAGTCATTTGATGTAAGCACTTTTACTTTCTCTTTCCTCCTCACCAGAGGAAAGGAACATCTCAGAATTTGAGATGTTTTGCTACATTAACTTACTGCTACTTTCTTGTCTCACTAAACTATTTCCAAAGGCCTTTAGAAATTTCTGGGAGTAGAATCTGTAAGACTCTTATGCACAAGGACAGAGACAGCCCTGATGATTTTAGCTGCATTACTCATGGGCAAATAATAAATCAGAGATGGAAGTGTTGGAGCAGGATCTCATCAGAGTGAGTGGGAGCAAAATGTGGAAAGGTATCTGCCAATCCAAATATGAAATGTAACAGAGCACTGCCAAGGTAGGCACAGGTCCAAACTAAGTTGTAAAGCATGGCAAAGTATGTCTGCAAAGTGTGTGGGATAACTATGAAGTACATTCATCACAACTGTAGGTGCTAAAGGGGAAAAAGATAGGGCCTCAGCTCTTTGAGCCACTCAATTCTTCCTGGCAGGACCATGACTGTGACGACTGACACATAAATAACATAGATCTAAAGTGAAACCCAGCCTTCAGTTTTGTTTTTTCCCCTTATCACAAAGCCTTTTCTTAAAAATTGGATTTGGCTCAAAATCGTTAGGTTAAAGAAATAAATATCCTTTTCAGTACAATTAGAGAAACCAATCAAAATAGTTCTAGAGTTTAAAGTATACTAAAAAAAGACACTATTTCAAAAAAAATTTGAAATTTTGACCACCAGCCACAGTCAAACATTTCTTTGTGTCCCTCTAGGTTAGAAACTGGAAATCAGACTCAATATTTAAGCCTTTTCCCCAGAAATTCTTCACGGGTAAAC
The DNA here is from genome assembly GCA_013397935.1 of Dasyornis broadbenti. Taxonomy (NCBI): domain Eukaryota; kingdom Metazoa; phylum Chordata; class Aves; order Passeriformes; family Dasyornithidae; genus Dasyornis; species Dasyornis broadbenti. The sequence goes on along the minus strand of VZRN01002468.1, from coordinate 813,402 downwards.
CTCAGACAAGATAATTTTGCAACATTTCAGGTCAATCCTTTTGGTGGAAAGTAGTGTAGCATCACTACAGTTCCTAAAACTTAGATAAGTTGCGCCAAAATCATGGAACTTTCCTGTGTTTGATGGAAAAGTTCCCGAAGAAGTTTGAATTCTATGTAAAAAATGGTTGTTTTCATCCTGATTTTTTTTATTTTTTCCCATGCAGCATTATCTTGGCCACTGTGATGCAATGGGCACAGAGGAAACAACTGTGAATTCTTTGGCTACCAATGGCTCCAGTGCATAGACATGTTAACCAGCAGGAGGGTATGGGTAAGTGTGGTTGAACTGCAGCAGATGTTCGGAGAGTCTGGTTTTTAAGTTAGAGAGATTTATACATTGTTATGTCTGTTGTGTTTTTATACAGAGATGAGGATGAAATTTGTCTTTCCTAAATGAGAATTTCTTATGGAAGGGTACGAACCCACTAACTCCACAGCTTTTTCAGCAGGAAGCAAGGAGCAGTTTGGGAATCACCTGCTTACACCTCTGTTCTTAGTGCACCAAGTGGAAAAGGCTCAGAAAACAGAGACTCCTGAGCTTCTCCTGCTCATTTCTGAGCAACAAATACACTCCAGTGCAGTATCACCTGTCAAGTGCTCTTCTGTATTGCTGTTGCAGATTGAGGTAAAATGTAGTATGGCTTCAAGGTAATCTATAATTTACTTTCAGGAAAAAAACCCATTTGACTGACCACAATCCACAAAATGCAAGACATCTCTTTTCCACCTTGAAGAAGAACAACATTGAAAGCCAGTTGTTTTTTTTTTTTTTATCTTCATCTGCCAATGTGTAATGTCTCAGTAAAATGGAAAATCTATGCTGACAAAATTAATCTCTTGACATTTCACGAAGTTAAATCTTCCTTTCCCTCTGGTTTGTTCACCCTTATAAACTGAATTAATTGAGATTTTCTCAATGTGACTATTTTATAGATCTTTCAATCTTAATATGAAATAAATTCAGCAGAGCAACTAATATCTGTGACTTTGTTTCTCCTTTAGGCTTGGAAATCCATGATAGCAGGTGCATAGAGAGTCTCACCTAACCTCATCTTTCTTTCAAAATTGACAGGTGTTGCCAAAGAGGACTGCAAAGGATCACTCATTTATGGCTATATAAGACTACAATAGGAAACAATATAGTAATGTCTAGAAGTAAAAGCACTTCAGTTGACATTCTGTAGTCACGACACTAGGATACACTGAAATTTTATATATATATATCTAATATATATATCTTTCAGCATTGAAGAAACTTTATTTCACATGTATTTGCAGACTTTCCAAAAGCAGTCCCCATGTTAGAGTTATTTTTTTATTGGCTTTGTTTCAAATTTGAAATTTTAGTCCAATAAAGGGGATTTTTGCCTTCTAAAAATTACCGGACTGGCAAACTAAACAAGAATTTCCCCACATCGGCATCATGATAGGTAAGAGTTTCTCTTACACTTTAGGAAAGCCTTGAGCAGTGCCTTGCAAGTTCACATTCCCCTTTTTGTCCACCAATTCTCAGTCCATTTCTGTCGCCCAACCAAGGCCTTGATTCTGGTCCCCAGCATGTGTGACAGGGAGGAGCTGTTCCCTCCTGTGCAGCAAGCACTGCCAAGGCCCCAGCATGTGTTCTGGGTAAGAGCCCTCAGCCTCAGCAATAAGCCCTGACAGTAGTGGAGTTTCAATTATGGGATGATGTCCCTCAGGGAAATACAGTAATTCATCCTTGATCATCTCGTGGGCATGCTGGGAGACCTTCCCTATTAATTAAATCCTCCAAGCCTAGCTGGGACAATACTTTTTAATGATACACTTATAAAAAGAATGCCTGATGCTCACAAAAGAAAAATGAGCAGTGGAAAGCATTAATTTTGCAAGGAATTTGGCTCTGTGAATCTCATTTCCTAGAGGACTAGGTGAGATACTGTGATGGCAAGCAGCAAAGGTGGGCTGCAAGAGAAGGGGCTCTGCAGATTAATTGAAAGTGAAATTGGATTGCTGAAGGATTGTTCTTCAAAATAAAATTAAACAAAAAACAGTTTGCATGGTGTTACTGTGACTTTAGAAACCATATGTGAAACGAGCCTAACACATAAACCCAAAGCACAATGTTTCAGTGACAAAAAAAAAAAAAAAAACCCTCATGAAATATCTTTAAGACCTTTAAGTTTCTATAACAAGTTTCTATACATGTAGCCTGTGTAATACTGGATGACGTTTTAGCTCAGCCTACATACAGAAAAATATCATTCATTTAAGACAGATGTTGGGAGTTTTCAACATACACTATTAGCCTTTACACAATATTTGTAATGTGTTTGAAATATATTGTGATTTAGGACAACACGGATGTCTGCATGGTGTCAAACAGGTAACTCCCTGCCAGGAGGACAGGCAGCAGTATCAGCACTGAACACTCCCATTTCTGTGTGCATGCCCCACAGAAAGTAGGAACTCATAATTTAAGCAAGTTATTAGAGCCAGGCATAAAAAAGTTCAGCAAGGGAAATATAAATAACTTTAGTCAGAACAAATAGCATGTATACCATGTATCCAAGTGCAGAGCTACACCCAGGATGCTTTGTGACATACTGGAACAGTGAGGTTTTGTTTTCTAGTGAATTTATTAGATTATTGATATTGCTTGAAAAAGGTCTGAGTTAAATATTCATCTTTGTGAAAAGTATTAATGCTTCAGTATAAACATTACACAGCTGTGATAAAGAGTAACATAATTTATTTTGAAACTGAAGTGAAAACAAGCACTGCCTTGAATCACAGGAAAAAAAATAATCTGTGGTCCTTATTTGAAAGAAAAATACCACACTACAGGTTATTACTTCAAATATATGATTTCCCACTTCCCACACTGATCATTTAAAAGGAAGAATTATTATTGTAACAGAGTAGCAAATTGTTTTTCCAAGAAGGAGCTTTGGTCACAGCATGCCTATAGAGACGTATAGGAAGATCACGCAACAAAAGGCATGACTCAATAAACATTAGGAGTGTGCATTTTCTAGAGGAACTGAAGACCATATTTTAACTATTATTAGTTATGCCAGGGTTTAAGGACACTGGGCACAGTGTAAAGAAAAAAACTCAAAAAACAAACACAATCAATGAAAACAAACCTTAGAGATCCAAGATCTGATCAAACTTCCACTGAAGTTTGAAGGCTTTTTCCCTGCTAAACATACAGCCGTTTTTAGCTACTTTGTCCTCCTCCAGATTTTCATTCAATACTGATTTTAATGTATTAACAAAACAAAATCCAATACCATAAACAATCCTAACCCCCACAACCAAGAAAAAGTTCTTCAAGATTTCATTATTTTATTACTCATACTGCTGACAGCTGAACTGTTCTCAATCCAACGGTTGCTGGGACTCATGTATTTACTGCTTGTAAAAAGATGCAGCTAAATTAAAAATCAAATTTCTATTAAAATCACAATTAAAGGGCAACTTTCCATTAAAAAGGGTTTATAGTGTGATCTAGTTCACTCTCAAGGTTCAGAAGTAAAAAGATTTATATATGTGCATATATACAAAAAACCCCAATTAACAAACAAAACACTTAAGCACCATCTGACTGCGTGTGAAAAGTCATTCTTCTTGAACCAGTCTCCATGTCCTGAGCCCGAAGCATGGTAGCTATATATTTGAGTTTAGTAATTAGCATGAGAGAGCTTGTAGACTCATCAGCTATAAATCTAGTATAAATTACATGCTTATTTTATCTTATTAAAGCTCTCCAGAATCTTTTCAGACTTGTGTGGGTCACTCTACCTAGGACTGCAAACAAATCTGAGAGTAATAATGTTCCCGTTCTTGGTAAAGAAACAGGAATAAATTCCTGCCATTTTCTTTTTGCATCCAAGGGTATTAAATGAAGAATTTGAGAAATACTGCATCATAAACACTAATGAGTACCTATCTGCAACTATATAATAGTAATTTCACCAGAGCTACAGTTTCCTCTCTAGTAAGTTCTGCACCACATTACTTAATCACCATCCTTAACTTCACAAATGTTTATCAGTGGGTAATTTAATACAAGAATATTTTTGAGGTGCAAAAGCAATTTATGTATATTAATATTGTAGGAGCAGAGCCTTTGGCAACAGACAGCAAGGCAAAACCCATTTCTTTCTTTGAAAGTGTACAGGAGCTATAAGAGTGGCCTAAACCTCCTATTCTTGCTGCAATATAAATATTATCAAATAATACGTAGTGGTCATTTTCCAGTAGTCTCCAACAGAAATCAAATGGCAGCATAAACAACTGAAATAAGATGTTGCCATAAAAATAAGAAAGGAAAAGGTCACTTTAGTTTCAATGTCCTCTGGTTCTTCCTGTGTATGCTTTACCACCTGTGGAGTGACTTGTATGCAGCCCAACACTCTAATGCAGCAAGCTTATGTTTCCTGCATGCCAACACCCTCATGTTCACAATACTGACTTTTGGGGACACCAGGACTCACTCCAGATCTTTCTGGTAAAGAATGCCCTCCACCTAAAAAATAGTACATCACTGCTGAGCACAGCACTGTGCTCACATAAGAACAGAAGCTCCACGTTAGTTCGAGTAGCCATATCTTAATGTTATTACCCTTTCCCCACTATTTTCCAAATGTACTTTCAGCTTGACATATCCACGTCTGCCTTTTCAAAAATGTCCACCTTCTGCAGGACAGCAGCCCTGTTCAATTCCACAAGCTGATCTCTTCAGGCTGCAAAACTTACTTCATTTCCCAGCCTGTGCAACCCCGGAACTGACATACCTTCTAAAAAGGTCAGTGTGCAGGTGCATAACCCAAATAAAGGACTTTCAGCAACAGGAAAAGTCTAGAGAAACCTTCCTGATTATGAGGAACTTCTATAGTCTTTTTTAACCTGACTTTGCCATACTGCCAATAACGATACCACAACTCACTATCTTATCTCTGTTTGACAACTGAAATGTTGAAAAATTTTTCTTTAAAGTTCCTACTGCAAGAGCACATCACAACAATTTTTTCAAATGAAAATTTAAGTTGAATAACTGTTCCTGTTGTTTGTACAAACTGATGTTTATCCAAAACCAAAAGGACATCACCCCATCATCAGAGGGGATTCCAGTTCTAAAATTCAACTACAGCTAAAAGAAAAGTAGTACATGAAAAGTAACATACAGCTGTAACAGTTACATTCCTATAGGGAGCGTTTGGCTTATTTGTTACATTTTGGGGTTCCCCCCAAGACCTAAAGTAATGTCTCACTTCCTTGCATTCCTCATTCCCAAAAGTTGGGGACAGATGGAAGAAGAATGGAAGAAAACAATTTTTCATTAATTAGGTGGCCCATCCCTGCCACTTGTTAATTTTCTATTAATGGCAATGATTTCTTTCCAAGCTTGACTCCCAGTTATTTTAAGAAAAGAATACCAGCCAGTACCACAAAAATGGATAAAGAGAGAGCCTCCAGCTTGACTCTTCTAATGATATTTCTGAAGAATTATGACCAAATTCACATCTTTCATAAGTCAAATGAATTTAAGTGCACTAACCTCCAGGACACATTTATTTTCTGGGACTTTGAGAACAGCAGTGTTATATGGAGGCAGTATTATCCTGGATTTTGCTAGATGGCACTGTGATGATAAGTTTAACAATCAGGTGCCTAGAGCCTGGTTTTCAGTAGTCTGTTCAGATATAATCACAATAAACATATTAATAGGCATTATAAACATTTCTCATCTCCCATTTTTATGCAATGCCCTAGTAAGGCACAGTGCTTTAAGTGGGGAATAGCTAGCTACATGGCAATGGCCTGTGGAATTCAGGTCAGAGAAGTTAATTACCTGACCTGCAATTTGGCCGGAATCCCAGGGTTAATGCCTGTAACCTTATGAAAACAGTGTGGGGTCTTTAACTTCCTTGGGTAGTCAGCATCTCTTTTTCTCATTTCAGACGGCTGCTCACCAGTACCTTGCCCTTGGGCAGCAGAGCAGGTGTGGCTCTCCAGTGACTTACACCATCAACTTCAGCCACCTTTGAGGTGTCAACCCCCGTGCAGCTGTAGCCTGACCCTGCACAGGAGATTCACCTGCAGGAGTGGTTTACTCAGGGCAAGCTCTGCTGTAGTTGACAGAGAGCATTCAGAGAGGGCTTATCTCTGCATTGTGCAGTTGCAGCAGGGGATATACATGCATTTTTCTATGCCACTGCAATAACCAAAACATCAATACATCCTGTCCTCATTCCTGTGCTAAAAGCAGGGCAGTTTCCAGAACAAATACCTCATGTCTGGAAAGAATAAGAAAATGAGCACAGCACTTACAAAGGTATAATGATGATTTTTCTTTTTAAAAAAGAAAGGTAAATTGAGTTGCATTCAAAAGTTCTGACCATTTAACAACTGAAAAAGGCAAAATCCCACTGTGGCCACAACTGATAGCTTCATTAGTGTCTCCTTTTCAAGGTTTTGAAAAGTACCTTAGCAGGGTGTGGAGGGAGAAGCATAAATTATTAAGGTGCCACCTACAACTCTCATTAATTTCCAGTCAAAGAAATGTCAGAAACTTTAAAAATATCGTATTTGCACTCCAAAATGTAAACAAACTCCGCAGGACTATGCTGTTCTTAAGTCAAGGAAGTAAAAATAGATCAGTGTCTGGGTGGACAGAGCAACATTCTGCTGCTGCCACAGCCAGCCTGACCTTCCTTACATCACCTCTCACAGGTCCATAGTGCCCTCTGCACTGGAGGTGGCCTCCTGTGCTGGCCCTCTCCTCAGTCTTGAACTGCTCACAGTGTGCTCTCAACTCACCATGGAATTCATGGCGAAGTGGTTGTGCTGTGTCTGCAGGTCCAGGGCGTGTTGGTAGCTCACTCCGATCTCCGTGTGACTCTGCAGGAACAACTCTTTATTGTGGCTGATCCAGTCGAACATCTAGAAGAATTCACACAAGAGAGAGGAAAAAAGAAATAGTTAGACAAGGAGGGAAACAGTAAGAGACAGTGCAAAATATAAAAATCCTCTTTTGAGATAGATATATAGGCAACACAGACAAAACCACCTCACCTATGATCGTCATTAAAATAAACTGGTTTTGAGCAATGGAAGCATTGAAGTTATCACCAAATTTCACTATTAACAGAATGACAGGTCAGGAAAAGTAATTCATAAAGCATGTTCCTCACTAAGCTTGATCCCATAGTCTTTTCCTATAAGTAGTGGGAATTTCATATATAGAAAGATGTCAGCAGAGGGAACTATAATCGGGGATTGCTTCATTGACCAAAGATCTAGCAGTTCATAAAGCACTTTTAAACCACAAATGGACCAAAAATTCCATAAATACTACTGATCAGATTTTCTCAAACTCCTTTCTTTTTTGTCTGTATATAAAGTTTCCAAATGTTACATTCAAACAGCCAGATGACTTCCTACACTTTTAATTCCCAGATCTTTCCAATTTCAAAGCCAGAACCCAGCCTATCTTCCACTTATTATTTTTGGGAATGAAAAGAGAAAAAGAAATAGAAGTATTTTATTAATATCTATAGAGAAAACATATTTTGACTTCTTCCACTTCCAAATGTATTCCCAAGCAAAACGGATTATTCAATACTTCAGACACAGATAGAAATATACTGAATAAAGCTGATGAAACTCATTCCTTATTCAGAAGCATGTCAGTGTGACATTCCAATCTGCAGCACGTTTATTCATTATAAGCTGTCACAAGTCAGCTAAGACAGTGCATTTATATTTTAGCTTGTTCGGTGTTCTGTTAGAGACTAAGTGCATTCAAAGGAAGAACCTGTCATTCTTTACTCCTGACTACAGCTCTGCAGGTAATCACTATCTCAGATCTCTTCTGCAAATATTTGTTTTTCCAGGATCCCTTTAAAATCATGCTCCCTTATCTCCATCCCAGCAAGCTGGGGGACTTTCCATTAATAAGGACTCTTCCATAATAACAATAATAATAAAACTCTAACTCATTAATTCACTACAAGAAAAGAAAAACTAATTCTAGAGGCTGCAGAAGTCAGGTCAGTACGATCCCTGGTGTTAGAGAAAGTGTTTTAAGGTGAAAAGGCAGCGATACCTTTGGGTCAAAAGATCAGTCCAGATCTTTGTTTTAACATTTACATATCCTCCAGTAAGGAGCTGATTTGTTCTTTAGCACTGCATAACAATTTTTGACCTGTGACTGCTGAAGAACACTCAGAGCCCACTGCTCAGGCACTGTGTGTTGATGTAGTTGCTCAGGGTCAATTCCCCATTCCCTGTGGAGATGGTGCTCCTGAGAGGAGAGAAAAGGCCCTGCATGGGTCACCTATGATTCCTGCAGGAAAAACAACACAATGCTGAGCACTCAATCCAGCATGGGAGTGCTCTGCTGTACACAGGGGATTTGCAAAAATAATACTGAATATCCCTTTCGACAAAAGGCAAATAAACATTCCAAGTGTCACCAGACATACTACACTGACCTGATCCCAAAAATCTGTCACATACGCTTGACTTCTTAATCTTTTATTTATGAAAATACACTTGCAACTATAGAGCTTACACTAGCCTTGTATTTTGTGTTGGTAAATGGCCCTAAAGGGCAAATTTGGTTCAATTTACAAAGATGCAAGTCCAAAGCAATATCAGTGACACAGTGACTTTCTCATTTCTACCACTGGAGTTGACCACGCCTATAGTAATTTTCTCAGGAAATACAAGTAACACAATTTTTGCAAGGATGAGGTCAGGGTTTTCAAACATTACTGCCAAATTAAACAATGAAACAACTTACTACACCTGAAGAGACATCTAAAGCTTTCTCATTGGATTCCTTTTTCTCACTTTAGGAGGATTCAATAAGCAACATTAGCATAATATAATTTGCCACACTTGAGGGCTTAAAGAAAAAAAAAAAAGAAGTGAGGGAAAACACAAAGGTAATAAAGAAAGGAAAATTCCATAACAGCAAAGTTCATGTCCCAACAACAAGATTTTATGTCTCTGCTGAAAGACCAACAGAGAGTTCTTCTAAGTAGATATACGTTTGTTTTTTTTTTATGTTTCAAACAATCTAAAGACAGTCAGGGAGAAGAAAACTGGCAGCAATCCACTAAAAATAAACAGTAAATTTAATATTTTATGCTCAGCAAAGCCGAATCGGGATCTTTTTAAGACAAGTAATTTAAACAAGTAATCTATTGTTCTGTGGATAGGGAGCATTTTCTTCATCTAATCTATACACATATTTCTGGATAAGAATCTGGCTTAAGTTAAACCATGCTTCTCTGTTTTAAAATAAATAATAAACTCTCAAGAAAAAAAAAGGAAGTTTAAGAGATGATTAGTCTTTTTTTGTTTCGTCAAATCAACAGAAATACACATTTTAAAGGATGTCCTTCAAGAATTTTGAGCAACACTGAACAACAGACCTCAGTGATGAGATATGTACCACCTTCCAAAACAATATGACTCCAAGTTGAGGCTCTGAAAACACCAGGTGAGTTGTGATGGTGCTGTGAGAGTTCGCAATGCGTGGCCAGGAGGTTTTGATATGAAGGTCTGTCAACATTGTCCGGCCTAGCCCATATTACCAGCAATATTTCCTGAAAGCTTTCAAGTGAAATTTATTTTCCACATGAGAAATTCTGATGCTTCCTGTGTCCCTGAAGCAAATGTGCTGCCTTGTTTGTTTAATTAAAATGAACCTTTACAGATGTGAGCATGGCAGTGACCCAAAAACTCCTATTTTTCTCAACCCTGTGAGTACTGCTCCAGTTTCAGGGGGCTAACTTGGGCTCCTGGAAAAATGTTCAAGATCCTTTGACAAGTCAGTTTCCTTGTCAACAGAATGAGTTTTTAATACAATAAACATCAAAGTGTGGAGAATATGCCCTGTGAGATCCGTTTAAGTCAGATACAGTGTCCCAGCAAACAGATTTCCTGTGTCATTCCAACATTGCTATACGGAACTGTATCGACTGATCTCATCCCATCCATGAAAAAGACAGTCTTAACAGACCTAGTCTAGTGATTATCATAAAATTAATTGATCTTTAATTATTCCTGTGGCTTACTTCTTAGTTGGAGCTATGCTGACTGCCAGTGAAATAGTTCTGCTCTTGAGCCTTCTAATCATTCCTGCAATCATGAATTCACACTAAACAGCAGCACAGAATAACTAAGATTGGACATTACATCACTAAAAATATGTGAACCAACTGTCCTGAATGTCTCCCAGACCGGCATTTCTCCACATTGCTGTAGATAATCTGGAGACCAGTTAAGTACTTAGGAGTTTTCCAGTGACTGAGACACAGGGGGAAGGGTTTAGCAGCCTTAAAACAGATGTGCAATGTGATTATCTCTTGTAGTCCCGTTTCTAACAATATAGAAAGGAAATGGAGTGCATATGCTGAAGAATGTTAAGTGCTACATTTAATTAAGTAAATTAGTCTTTTATGAGAGAGTCAGAAGAACTAAGAATGATCCAAAGAGTCTCTTCCTTGCATTACCAAATCATCTAGCCTCACTGTCACTAGTGATCATATATGCACCAGTAATTATTATACATGTGATCTTGAGGCAACTTCACTTGAGATTAGAGTATCAGGTCACATGTCTAGCATCAGCCCTGCTGGCAACAATGAGCTCTTAATCTCATGTTTTGTCATCATAGTTGATGAGTTACTAGAAAATCCAGGTTAAGTATTAGACCAAACAGGTCTCAAGCTGGTCATGAATGTCCTACAGAGGGAGAATGTGACTCCAAATTTCCCCTGGATTTGTAACATCTGGCAGGCTAGTAAGTACAAGGTGAGAACAGCTGTTTGAGAACAGACAAGAAACACACGTATATGGAACAGCATGAATGCAGGCTGTGCACCGTCCAGCTCCACATCAGCTAAAATGAGATTTATAACATCTTTTCAGATGAAAACCTCCGCTGTCCGGCTTTTGTCAGAGCTCACTGAGGAGCATTAGCAGTGGATTCTGAACACAGGGGTGCAGAGCACCACAGGATGATGTGCCCAGCACATGGCTGGCAGCACACCCTGTGTTGAGTGGTATCGATAGGAGGATTACAGCCCTCATGGCCTTGGCAGCCAGCAAACTAAATATATTTATTAATTAAATTGTTTACATGTGCTGGAAATAGCAAATCCCAAATCTATCGAACACTATACTAGGGCTGGAATTAATTATTAATTGGCTTGTAGTAAATCATATTCTAAGTTCTGAGCTATAAAATGTCAAACTCATATGGTTAATTAAGAGCAAAATGATAACCATTATAGCCACACCATCCTGAAGAACAATATAGGACACATATAAAGAAAATGGTTTGACAGGGACATTCAGGTCAAGTCCAATCATTGCCTTTGGCAGCTAACCACAGGATAAAATTTCCTTTCATAAAGGGATGAAGCTCCACCTGAAAACTAGTGAAGTGCTACAGCTCAGCTTCTCCTATGAGAACCAGTTCCAAAAACTTTCTGCTCCTGTTTCTGAACTCTTCCTATACTCTCTGATCTACACAAGGCTCATGTCCAGTTTATACACACTTTCTCTTTGGTCAACATTTCCCTGTAAGTTCAAAAAGTTCTCCCAGGTGTTTAACCTTTTCCAGTGTGGACCAGGTGGGTTCATTGTCTCTCCTGCTGTTTGTTTCACTAGAGCCCAGCTATTTTCAAGCTTCTTAAGATACACAGCCTTTCTCTGCAGTTGTTTTAATTCATTGATATCTTTCAATCTCAACTAATATCCTAATAGGACTTTGTGAAATGCCTTTTTTTTTTTTTTGTTGTTGAAAATACTTCAGCTGACATAACTTAGGATAACTTTTGCAGTGCTTTTGTCAAAAGCTCTAGAAAAGGAGATACAAAATGGGAGAGCAACAGCTGCTGGATCAACGTCAGTACCCTCTGCTTTGCCTCACTATCTTTTCCCTTGGTAGTTCCCTGCATAAATACTGACAAAGACCAGTAGTGTTTATGTGATTTGCTCTGACAAGCACAACTCGGGTGATGTTCTGAATAACAGCAAGTTCAAGAGCACTTAGGGAAAATACAAAGCAGGGTTTTGAAATCCAGGTAGTCATAAATGCATTCTCTCACTCTGCCTCCACATGCTGCTAACAAAGAGGGAAAAAAATGTTAATCTAAAAGAATGTCTTGCCTATAGTTGAAGAGAGGGTAGATCACTAATTATATGCCAGATGAAATCCCTATTAGATTAGTGCCTTCCAGTCTCTTCCAATCTATGGACCCCATAATTTTTTTCAAGGCAACCACTGTAGCCACTTAAGGTCTTCAAACAATAAATCTGTTTTATCAAATACCTTTACCAGCTACTAAGGAATTTAATATCTATGATTCACAGGTTGGGAAATGCTGGAGGTAAGCATACATTGCTTATTAAAAAGACATCCATTTAAGAGTCCCTGTGCATTTGGTATTTTCAAAACTGTCCAGCCATTGTTAAAACTGAATAATCTACAACAGAAAGTGGAAAGTTCCACTCTGAGAGCATCTACAGCTAAGCAAGTTCATTTCTATAATGTTTCCACAATATAAACAAAATAATTAGACACTGTCATGGTTTGACCCTGGCCAAATATCAGGCACGCAAAACATCCACTCACTCACTCTCCCCTGCCACAGTTGGGCAGAGGAGAGAAGCTTCAAAGACACCGTTTCTCTGCTCACCTCCCTCTTTCCTTCTCAGCAGCAGTACAGGGGGACAAGGTATGGGGCGAGGGATAGGTCAGTTCGTCACCCAGATCTTCTTCCAATGCCTGGGGGAGAGGCTCTTTTCCTCTGCATAGCCATGGGTCCCAGTCTCATAAGCAGCAGCTTGCCTGAACCTGCTGCAACCTGAGGTCCCCCCATGGGCAAACAGTCTTCCCAAAACTGCTGCGGCGTGGGGTCCCTCGTCCACAGGGTACAGACCTCCGAGGCCAGGCTGTTCCATCTCGGGAGCAAGGCTTTTCTCTTTACTGGGAGTCCTGCTGGGCCACAGTCTCTTTCAGGCATCCACCCACTCCAGCATGGGGCACTCAGCTCAATCTCGGATGCCAGGCCGCTTTTTCCACAGGGACTCCCGCTGGACCATGGCCTCTTCCAGGCATCCACCCGCTCTGGTGTGGGGCACCTCCCCATGGGCTGTGAGTGGAAATCAGCATCCCCTGTGGGCCCCATGGGCTGCAGGGGGACAACTTGCTCCACCATGATTATCACCACGACCTACAGAGGAATCTCGGCTCCGGCGCCTGGAGCACCTCCTCCCCCTCCTTCTCCACTGACCTTGCTGTCTGCATGTTGTTTTCCCTCACATAGTCTCACCATCTCCTCCTCCTCTGGCTTAAAAGAAGTGCGTGTACCCATTGTTTTGATTTCTTCTTAAATATGTTATCACAGAGGTGCAACCAACATCTCTAATTGGCCCAGCCTTGGCCAGCAGCATGTCCATCATCTTCAGAGTCATCAAAGATTGGCTCTGCTGGACATGGTGAAAGCTTTGAGAAGCTTCACACAGATGCCATCTTTGTGGGCCCCTCCCACTAGCAAAAATTGGGCCAAGCAAAACCAACACACACACAGAGAACAGTAACTGCCAGAGTGCCTCTCTTGAGGTTTACAAAGTTTCCAGCTACAAAGTCTATTCCTATCTCATTAAGGGAGTTCAAAGAAAAATCAAGGCATATTTCTCACATCTTTTGCAATTGAATTTAGCCAGTATTTAAACAAAAAAGAATACTGTGCAACAGATTTGTGGTACACACAGTCTACACTGACATACACGGGCATGATGCAGGTAAGATTTGCATGTGAGCTAACTTTGTAAGAGACAATCAAGAAACTCCCCTAGTATCTCCAGATTAGAATCAAAACTCCAGTTTAATTGGAACCAGCCATGTGTCTAGGTCATCTACATCTGAGAAAGGCCAACAGAAGTGCAACCCCTCCATGAAGGAGCACGTGGGCCATACAAACAGTCTGAAGAATCAGGACTTTTACCTGGAATACAGAAAAATCCCTCCACTCAAGCCTCTGAGCTAAATTCAGAACAGAACACAGATGATGGCTGTCCAGGCTAGCTGCTCCCTAAGGGATAAGGAGCCAGAAACAAAGACCCAGCAGGTAGAACAGGGCCCTCATTAACCAGAGCTAGTCCCACAGCCCCTGAGGTTTAAACCTGACAGCAACCAGATTTAAACAGGAGGACATCGCACAAGTTCTGGTGACAAGCCCAAGCATAAGCTATGAAGTCAACCAGCAGGTTAGGATCAGGCCCAGTGAGGGTCACCAGGCTCAGACACAGCTCCATGACCACAGCACAGGTCCACCACAATGGGAGAGGTCCCAGGTCACGCCACAAAATGAGTTGATGTATCAGTGCCTGGTTCAGCAGGGCCTGTGGCCAGGCAGAGCAGGGCTGTGGCAAAGCTAGCAGTGAGGTTGGACATTCATGTCCAGCAGTGGCCACAGGTCCCTGACAGGGGGCTGGGTACCTGGAGGGTCACCAGGAACTGGCTGCTCTTGGGCAGAAGTGTAATGGCTCCAGAATAAATTTTGGACTTAAAAAAAATTTCGATAGTACATTTAATTTTCTTTTTCATGAATCAACAAATTTTATGAAAACCATTAAAAAAAAAATTCCAATCTGCTGTAATTCCCATTGTCACTATAAATACAGCCTTAATTAAATCAAAGCACTTGTAGCTTTAAAATAGAACTCTGTATACATCTAAATGCTCTGCTAAGCCAGGGCCTAAATACAACGCTGCGTTTGTTTTTGTGTTTGTCTCATGTTTACAGATGGTGACGGACAAGCCAATACTTCTGCCAGATCTTTCCCTTTCACATGTGTTTGGTGCAGTCCACGGCCAGCATAAATTGGTGTCGTTCCAACAAGGCCAATTTACACCAGCTGAAGATTCAAACCCACAGCTGTATTTATGTAAACCTCAATGATGCATGAACACAGTTTTTCCATTATGAATATCTGTGTATGTGATTCATAGAATACAGTAAGTAAGGCTACAGCACATTAAATTATTCCTGACAATGGGCTCAACTGCCAACCCACTAGAAAATTAGCGAAATGTGTGACGTGACACATAGCTTTGTATTTATAGCAGAGCACAATTTTCAACATACTCACACTGCATGTTCCTACTAAATGCCAGAGTAAGAGATCTGTGTATTTTTTTCCTGACACATATCAAGCCACAGCTATGCACAAAGTAAGGCATGTGATTCCTACAATGTTGAATAGAGAAGTAAGAATTTTATTGTTGAAGGTGGGAGAAAATTACAGATCCTGAACACATACATATGACTAATGACATCTGGGCATATTTTATACATTTGCATTGTTTGCTTGCTTTTTGAAATATTGCACCTTTCCACCACACTTACTAATATCAAACACTCAGGCATTCCTGGAAAGGATTTTCTGTTCCTTAAAATGGAAATGGCCTTTCCTGGGCACAGATCATCTACAGAGAACTGTTTGCTGTCTGAGTACAAATTAATTCATTGGTTGGATAGGAAATGTAATATTAAAAGATATAAACAAAAGACAGTCACATGAATGGAAAACACAGTGTAAATTATGAAAATATCAGAGTGGATCCCCAGATGAGGGATCTTCCTTTCAATTTTCAGAAGGAGTTTTCATTCAATTGGAAAGACTGTAGGAGTTTGGTGACTTTGTTATAGACCCTGGTTCTATTCCTGGCTGAATATGTGACATTTCTGTGACTCCAAATAGCTGCCACTAAGAACAAAACAGCCAGGCAGATGTTTACTGGTTTGTACGAGAATCGTGGTATTTCCCCAACCAAACTCATGGTGTTTGAGGCCCAGAGATGTAGCTGTGGTGTAACCACAGCTTTAAACTCCTGACATGTCATGGTGCTTCATGTCTGGTGCTAGGATCTGTGTATAGGTGGAAAGCCGAGGATATCAGCTTTCCACTGCACTTGGGATGCCCAGCCCTCCGTACCCCTGTGCCCCAGCTGTTTCCCCATCCTATGAACGAACCAATTCAATGTTTCCCCTTGCTCTGGCAAATCTGTGGAGCTGGGAGGGCAGACAGTGTCTGCATCCAGTGAGGTGGCACAGGTGGCTCTGCAGCTGTCACTAGGTCTCACTGCCCCCTCGGCAATGCCCCTGGATCTCACAAGGTG
Organism: Dasyornis broadbenti; assembly: GCA_013397935.1. Lineage (NCBI taxonomy): Eukaryota > Metazoa > Chordata > Aves > Passeriformes > Dasyornithidae > Dasyornis > Dasyornis broadbenti. The sequence goes on along the minus strand of VZRN01002468.1, from coordinate 797,169 downwards.
GCCTGTCAGGAGGTCTTGAGCTGCCACCAGCCACTTCCTACCAGCTCTGGCACTGGGGGAGGCCCCATCAGGGAGAACACTACACACCAGAGCCTGACCATGGTGCCAAAACTCCCATCAGCCAGAGAACATCCGGATACAAGCTGTTAGGGAAAGGGTTAGGGTTAGGGTTAGGTTGCTGAGGGCTGGAGACACATTGTGGGGTCACACCTGAGTTGCCCATGCCAGGGTAGGAACTCTAAGGGACAACAGCAGAAAAAAATTAAGAATCAGAGAACAGCTGTAACAGCAGCAGAAACAAACTTACACAAATATTATTCCTGACATACCCCACTGCCCACCAGCCTACCAAAAAAGAATTTTGGTGGACTGGTTATAAACCAAGACACAAATGACGGAAATTTAAGCCAGTGAAAAGCAAGTGTTTATGGCAGTGCATCGTGCTTTTTTCTTTCAACACCCAAATCAAGATCTGAAGTTTGTGTTCATAAGCTTTAAACCGAGCAAAATTCCTCAACTCAAGACTATTTTCTCTGTGACACCTCTTCAGCACCTGTGCAGGACATGAGGCATCCAGGACTCTGGAACCAAATAATACAGAGGGGTCTTGCAAGACATGAGAGCTCAAGAAAATATTTCTGAATTAGTTTCTATAATGTGCATGATTTGTAAGAAGAAAAATCAGAGCAACCTGGTTTAAAATGACACTGATACTTCTGGAAACTATCCACAGACCATGCTCCTGGTTCTTCCTTTTCAACCCTCACCAGGCCCTGAGAAGGGAAGCTCTCAGATGCACATCCACCTTTATCCATTCCCTATAAATAGATATGAAGGATAATTTAAGACCTACTTTTAGGACCCCAAGCTCTGCCAAGTGTGAGCCATTGAAAGCATTTCAGCCAGGCCAGGAAGACATTAATTTAGAAATAATTACATGGCTACATCTGAAAGATGCTGCACAGTAAGTCTGTGAACCTCATGTACAGTTTAATTACATTATTTCCTGACAGCAAGTCTCTTATCACCTAATTTTTCTGAGGATCAAAGCAATAAATTTTTTAAAAAGCAACTTTCTTCTCTTTTTCTAGGTGTGTTGGCTTTGTTGCCCTTTAGAGCATTTGTGTCTTCTCATCTTCATTAGCTAAAGCAGAACTTTGTGGATAAAACATGCTATAATAATCCTTTCAAAAGAGTTTTAAGCCTGTATTCAGGTGCCAAAACTCTTTTTTATGCCATACTGACCATGGGAGCATTCCTGTGCCTCCCGGCAGTGCCAAGTTGGAGATGCTGAAACAGTCTCAAAATGCTCCCTATCAAAACTGGCAAGCAAAAGAAAGAGGAAATTTCTGCAAAAATATTCCATCAGAACATGCTGCCTTCAATTATTTTTGGACCCATTCTAATGTTCATGGAGGAAGCAAGAGGAATAGTAACTGCGTATCCAGCAGGAAACTGCAAATAGCAGAGCACAACATGTTCCAGTTCCAGCAGCAGCGGCTGCAGAGCTGCTTCTTTTCAGTCAGGGCTGAACGGGCTGCAGGGTGGCTGCTGCCAGAGCCTGGAAACACAAAGCAGGAACTATGCCAGCACTCAGGTAGTGCTGTGCCCTCTTACACTGAGAGGTCATGAGTTATGCTGGATGCTCCAGCGTAAAACAGAGAGCAGCCCCAGATGCTGTAACTGTGCTATAGGGCACACTCAGCATGAAGGAAACACGCAACTCTTCCTCATCCCCAGCTGCAGCAGCGGAGTGAGGCATTACTGTTTTTACATTCCCATCAAAAAGATCAGGTTCAATTCCAAGTGCTGTGGAGGCAGAATATTTAGCTGCCAATAAAAGAAAAAAAACCCACTGGATTTGGCAGCGCAGGGCAGAATGAATTAATAAAGAAAGAAGGAAAGCACTGAGATATTTATTTTGCATATCAGACCAGGACTCCCACTGCAGGACAGGCTTCCTGTGAGACAGGAGGCAAGGCAGTTAACCCCTGTGGTTTTTAATTCCCAATTTTTAGCTTTGAACTTTTCATCCTTTGCACTTCATTTTGCTGCTCCAAAGCCAGTTCAGCTCAACAGAAATAAATGTCTGGCAGATGATTGCCCTTCCTGATGGACAGCTGTCCACATCTGAAAAATTAGTTAAAATGCCATCAGAAGATTCTATGTGCTTTACTTCTGGAGTGTGAACTCAGGTCAAGGAAGTGTTAAGGGAGGAAGTTTGTACCTCAGAGCTGTTGAACCACCAGCAGACTTGCTGCACAAGAAACAGAATGGTAATGGGAGGCTCCAAAAGAGTCCTGCCCCCTTTGCCACAGAGAAAGAAGTGATGGTTACAGCAATGGAAGGCAACATTCAACACAAGAATAACAGCCACAAGGAAGAGAATTTCTGATATATTTTCACCCTGAGCCCTGTATTGCTCTGCTCAGCAAGCAAGGCAATCCCTCACTTCCTCAAACCAGATGGAGTATGTAGCTGCTTTCAGTTGTAGGAGCAGCACAAAGCAGTTGGTGTGTACTTGTGAATTTGTCCTGTGGTTATTAGCTTTGTCCCCAAGCTTTCTACTGATGGATGGAAAGGCAGAAAAGCAAACGTTCACAATGCTATTGGCACACAAGGGAAGACTCCCTGTGGTCTTGACTGATAAATAGGAAAGTAGCAGAATACAAGCTTGACACAGTGAAAACACTGCAAGCTTCTTTGGAACATCCCTAATAATGAATACTTTTTTCTTTTGCAGTCCAATTAGCAGAAATGAGCTCTGTTTGTGCTTTGAGGAAAGTTAAAAACTTCTATAATGATCTGATCTTGCAAAAATCTGGTTGTTGTTTTTTTTCCTACAGGTACCAAGAACAAGATCTTATTAAGTGTGACCAGCAGTGGTCAAAGTAATGAACACTTCCCACAGAGCCCACCACGATTACTTCCTGCTCCGGCAACTCTTCACTTTAGATTGCAGGCAACAAATTGTGGCTGGCATTAGCAACCTGTCAGGAGGCAACTTCCAATTAAAGCGAGCAGATGTCAGCTCACTGCATCTTTAATTCAGAGCTGCAGCCTGCAAAGGCTGCAAGTCCCAGCACACAGGTTCCTGAACTGAGAGATGCAGGCTGTGCAGGATTCATCTTCCTCTTAAAGATGGAGGATTTTGCATGTAATTTATTGTATAGATGCTGAACAGGATTTACCCCTACAGTTCCCCAACAATTCTTTTTTGTCCATGACTAGGTGAGAGAAATGGCAGATTTGACAATGTTTAGCTGCCACTCTCAGAGCCTTCCAAAACGAAAGGTGCTGATCCCACTATGAAATCTCTTTAGCACATGACATCTATGCTCACAGCATCACAAGGAACTGTAAACACACACTCTGTCCACAACCACCCCTTGTTATAAGGTTTTTTCTGCTTCTAGGCAAATTTTGTTCTTTTATTTGGTTTGTTTAAAAAAAAAAAAAAATCTAAGACCAGGTAAACCCAGTAATAAGGGAAAACCATGAGCCTGTTATGCCATCACTGATCTTCCAAAAAAACATCAAAAGAACATCATCATACTGTTCATTCAGCTGACTCAGAACACCTCACAGTGGCCTACCCATGACAGCAAGCACTGATGTGCTTCACGACAAAGCAGAAGCAGTACTCAGCAGCAAAAATTCAATTATTTTCAAATGTTACCGAAAAGAAACATGACAAAGAACACATTTGAATAAAAACTGAAAATTAATTAAAACCTGCTACAATAGTTATTGCTATATGCTTTCAATTCTCACCTGTTTATTAGACCCTCCTTTGTTCTAGGAAGTGTGAAATAATTAAATAGAAGTGATTAGAGCTGGCATACGTTCATCTGCGGAAATACACAGATTTTTAAGAAGAGATGTACAGTTTCCCCCTTTGATATGAACTTCCCATGTTGATCCTTTGTCCTTGATTGATGCTATCAGAAGAGTTATTGCTCAAAACAGCTTAAATGAAACAGAATATTCCCAGTATATGCCAAAGCAACCCAAATCCTGTGTGGATATACATCTGTATTCCATAGGAATGTTTTCATACCGTTAAATCTCCAAGGACCATTTTAAACTGCAAATCTGCATTTCTTTGTTGGAAACAACCAATATCCCAGTCAGATTCAGGACCTCACTGTGTTAGAATGTCATACAAACACTCACTCAACTATTTACCGTTTATGTACCCAGCTCAGTCTCAATTCAAGCCTCCTTTCCATATCACCTATATAATCATCTTTCCAGCATTTTATGGTCTGGTACTGTAAAATGGTATCTGCCAATTCAACAATTTAGGGACCTATCTGTACTTATTTTCTGTGTCCTGCCTGGTATTCTGTGTCAGAGCAAACTCTTCATGTTGAACATAGGGTCTGCCCTCTGTTGTTTTATTTTCAAAGTGGGCTTAAGTGCAAAGCATGGGATGAGATGATGACTTTCTATTCACATGGCAGCTTATTTAAGCTGATAGCTGACTGTCCTTCCCAACACTGGCATCCCAAGCCTGATTTTATGAACAGTTGTCTAGTGAGAATCTCTATAGCAAAAAAAAAAAAGCCACCATATGTTAAGGGAAACTTCAGATCATAAAACAAAGCATTTTTCATTGGCAGCATGGGAGAGAAGATGCCAGATTTGGAAACAAGGCTTCAGGAGAGAATGGACACTACGTGCTCTATTCAAGAGTCCATTGCATGAAAAAAGACAAAGATATTAAGACAACTTAAAATACTTTGACTAAAGTCAAAGATTCTTGAGCACTGTCTATTCCAGATCCATAAATGTAGATATCTGTATATTTATTCTATATAATAAAAGTAAGAATCAACTGTGTCAAGAATTGGTTTAAAAGATTGTTATTCTTATATTAGGACTATTGCAAGCCCTGGCAAATCAGGCTGCCCATAATGTTGCAAATGTGAACTCAAATAACAGGAATACAGGGATAGGGACACCAGCATGGACAGATGGAGTGTTTTGGTTTGACTCTGGCCAAATGCCAGGCACTCACAAATTAATACACCCAGGGCTCATGAGTTGAGATAAGGAAAAACTGGGAGAAAAAGATGCACCAGGGCATAAAACAGGCTAAAACTTTTATTGTTAACAGAATCAGAGAAGTAAATGAGAAATGAAATAAAACCTTCAAAACCACCATTTCTGCACTCATCCCCCTCCCTCCCAGCAGCTGCGCAAGGGAACAAGGCATGGGGGAGAAGTGGGGGGTAGGGTAGGTCAGTTCATCACCGAAATGTTTCTCCACTGCTCAGGGGAGAGGAGTCTTCTGCTTAGCCGTGGGTCCCAAATCTCACAAATGGCAGTCCGCCCGACCCTGCCACGTGAGCTTCCCCCACAAGCAGACAGTTTTTTCCAAAACTGCTGCAGCGTGGGGTCTTTTGTCCACGGATTACAGACCTCCGAGTCAGCCGTTCCATTTCAGGAGCAAGGCTTTTTTCCTCTTTGCTGAACCACAGTCTTTCTCAGGCATCAGTGTGGGCACTTAATTCAGTCTGTGAAAGCCTGTTTCTCCACTGAAACTCCCGCTGGAGTACGGTCTTCCTCCAGGCATTCACCCGCTCCAGCATAGGCTGCGCGTGAATTTTAACATTCCCCGTGGACTCCATGGGCTGCAGGGGGACATCCCACTTCACCATGGTCTTCACTACAGCTTGCAGAAGATTCTTGGCTCTGGTGTCTGGAGCTTCCCCTTCCTCACCTTCTCCACTGACCTTGGTGTTTGCATTGCTGCTGTTTCCCCTCACATATTTTCACCACCTCCTCCTCCTCCAGCCAAAAAAAGTGAGTGCCCCCCTACCTTGGTCTCTTCTTAAATATGTTTTCACAGAGGCATAACCAACATCTCTGATTGGCTCAGCCTTGGCCAGCAGCATGTCCATCATTTCAGAGCCACCAGGGATTGGCTCTGTTGCACATGTTCACAGGAGCCATTTATGGGCTCTCCCCCCCCACTAGCAAAAACTGGGGCAAGCAAAACTAACACATGGAGACATGGTCTTGTTGTCACAAGTGGGTGGCCATGGCTTAACCTGCCATCAGCAGGGCTGGAGCCAGAGCCAGTAGCTGGTACCAGGGAATGCCACACTGCTCCAGCTCACTCAGTGCTGTCAGTGGGAGCTTGGATAGAGACCTTGAGTCCTTCACTGATTTCAATAGCAGCAGAGACTCTCTCTGCTTTACAAGACCAGGCCTCTGTCTTTTTTAGTAGACAATTCAGGGAGACCTTGAGCACCAAAATGCAATAAGATCGGGGATACAACTAAAACTAGCCTGAAACCAAGTTGTTTCACCTGAAGAGAGAAGCAGTTGCTTTGGGCTGAGAGGGGTAGGTACTACCAACAACTTGGTCCTCTGAGAACTCTTTTTCTGGAATTATGGGTAAGAGAATTCATTTATGCTCAGCAGTAAATTCTTGGTCACTCTTATAAGGTTCTCTGCAAACACATGCATGTTCACAAACACAGAGAGCCAGTTCAGTGCCTTTCCCAGTCAGTAGCTGTACCCCAAGACCCTGTCCTTTCTCTGCACAGACATTAAAAATAGGTTAAGGATGACAGAAACATGCTTAAATGAGTCTCACTTAGACCCTCAGTCAAATGTCTCTGCTGAAGACACTAAGCTTATTGACTTCTTTTATTGTAGAAGTCTTATGGAGCTTACCTCTGGTCTAACAACACCCCCTGTACTCAAAATCTCCAGGACAGCTCCTTACTGCGATGCTCACTCACTGTGCTATTGTGATACCCATCCTGTAAATACTTAGATGGAAAATCCAGGGCATGCTGAGTTCTGCGCATCAATGCAGTGTTCACATAACTTAAATGAAATCTAAATCCTATACAAAAATCCATGTCTAATCCATGGTTATTATGCCTGTAGGATTATTACTGTTAACTGTTAAATACCATTCATTGAGTAACAAATCCTTTTCATAGTCAAACAGCACATGGGGCAGATGTACTTCACATGTGCTCTCATTATTAATCTTGACTGTGGTTCTGTCCCCTCTTAATGTGCTTCCTGCCTCCTTGCCAGTTCTAAACAACCACCTCCCCAGAACTCCTTTGTTTTGTATTCATTTCACAAAGGACAGGCTCCTCCATCACCTTCTCAGTACTCTCCTCATTGGCTTCCCATTCTCTCTCCCTGGGACACATCCCTTTTACAGTAACTCTAAGACAGTAATTCACAAGGAATCGTGGAGGCAATTGTCTATATACCACATAGCACAGAACAAAGGAACCAAGTGCTTCCAGCAGTGACATAAGAGAGGGGAAATTGTCCTTCACTAAGTGGATTTTATCTCAGTCAGGGGAGGCTGTCCCAGGTGCTGTGCCTGGTGGAATTATGCAAGTCCTTAAGGGTTAATATGACATGTTGCAAACAGGAAAACTCTATAAATTTGCTTTATGCATCACTTCCGGGGTCTTTTGACACTGCTAAAAGAAGAAAACTTAGAGGTGATGTGTAATGTAAAAGGAAGCAAAGTTGGTTTTAAATCTTTCTTATACTGCTTTTCCATAAAGTCAGCTAAGACCCATTTCTAGGAAATGCTTCCCTTGACTAAAGGAGCAGCTACAATTGCTCTACTTAATGGACTGTAATAAAACTGCCTCCTATTAGCAAGAAGGTTCATATCGTCTGTTTTGTAATGCATTTTATTATAGATCATACAGCATCAGAATTTTTAAATGCAGCATGAGGGGAAGTAATGAATGAAATAGTTAAAGTGGGTGTCATACAATCAAAAATGTACTGATAATTTCCTTTCTCTCAAACATCAAGATATCAATGTTTATTCTTTAAAGCCATCTTTTCCCACCTAAACCACAGCATAATTTTCCACATTTTGCCTTCTATTACCCATGAAAGCCATCTTGCATCTTTTTAGACAAAGAGTAGCTTGCAGAACATTCCTTCCTTCTGAGGAACATGAACCTTTGGCAGATGTAACACTCCAAAACCAGTAAGAGCACAGTTCAAACACTTGGATTATATATTCTTGGATACTCTTCTCCCCCACTGACTTTGTTGTTGAGCTAGACCTTCTCTGTATTTTTCTAGACTAACTCTGCCTGTTGTTAAGTGACATTCTAAACCAGAAACTCCTGAATTTCATTTGGCACTTCAGAATGGGTATATTGTTAGTTAATGGGTATAATGTGCTTTTGCTGAAGATCAGTCTTCCCAATACTTTCATTAGGAATTGGAATTGGATACTGGGCAGGAGTCTAATACAGCTGATGTATCTGTGATTTTCCTTGAGAAACCAAATGCCACATTACTTTTTTCACTCCATGGGGGCTGAGTTTAATAGCACATACTCAGTAGAATAACACATCAGTTCCATTATTTAAGGAGACCTGACTGAGGAAGAGGCAAGAAGTGGGTGTGAGACGGGAGGAAGGCAGTGTCTGCTCCTCAGTGCCCACACTGGCACAGGTAGCAGGAGGCAGGAGAACTGGTGCAACTGTTACTACACCCTATTCCTCTTAACCATATCGCTTATACCCCTCTCCAAACTTGTCTTCTATCTATGAACTTTGCATTGTTAATCACATTCCAATCACTCTTGTAGCCACTAAAATCTCTGTTGTTCCAGGCTGGTCACATCACCTGGGAATTGGGAGATACAGCTGCTTTGGGGTAGGGGTTGCAAGCTATCCAAGCTTTCTGCTCCCTCTCCCTGCAAACACCCGCAGAGCAGCACTACAATGGCAGCCCTAGCAGCTAGCACAGCTTCCCATTGCCTGCTCCACAAGGAAAATCACTGGCAGAGCTGTGTTTTTTCAAAGGGAAGCCTTGGTTTACATGGGGCTGATGATTTTGACTGTAAGCCTGCTACTTCACTGCTCCTTGAAGACTAGATGTGGCCTGTGGTTTGCCACTAGGCTTTCTACAAAGCTGGCCCGATCCAAATAAAATGTTTCTCCCACCACAAGCTTCCAATGAAATTCACTCGTGGCGTTTTCTAACTCCATCTTTTGGAGTTTGAATTTGTGTAGAGGACTGTGTATGAAGTCAGGAAGCAGAAGGGGAGGTGAGAACAGAGCGAACACGCCAAGACCCCTCTGCCTCCCATTGAGACTGACACCCCTGGTGTTAGAGCAGCTTTTTGCTCTGCTGTGAGTATCTTACAATGCAGACCCTCTGCTCAGTCCAGCTGGTGACTGTATTGTTTATACTTTACATGGACAACGCTGACTACATCATGATAGATGTTTTTCATTCACATACATGTTGGGGTAGTAAAATTGGTGTGGAATCAACACAGAATTATGTGGAAATTCCTTCAAAAGTCAAATCGGCTGCCAGTTACAAATGATTTCCAGAAAAGCTGAAAAGTACAGAGTGTAAGTATAATTTTTTTGTCTTTTTTTGGTATTTATTCAAGTGCAAAACATGTGGACTCTTGCCTGAATCTTTCTCTCTGTCCAGATTTCCACTGACTAATTACCATTTCTCAGATAGTTCCAATACTTGGATCTATATTGATTGTGGCTTTTTGTTTCAAACAATATTCAATTTAGACTGGGATACATTTTTTAAATATTAATGGTTACTAAAAATATTTTCCCTGTTACCCAGTAAAACACAGTGAAGTCTCAGTTCTAGTTTCAAAATTATATATATGTATATATGTATTTCTACATTAGTTGGTAAGGAATAAATTTGTTGAACAGTGAGGATCATGGCTTCGCCAGCAGCTGAAATGTGTTATTTATCAGCAGATCATTACACTCAGCACTGAACAGCATGTGAACTTCCTCACACCCCTCTGCCAAAGCTCCCCACAAGGCTGACCTGCCTGCTGACTTGAGCTTCACGGAGCTTCCAGTCTCCATCTGGAGATTCAATCTCACAGCAGTGCTTGTGCCTATGTGATAGCCCCACTTTTTCTTTCCCTTGGCCCCAGTACAGGAAAATAAAACCCTAAAGGCATGACTTGGGGACGAAGTTTCTCTGCAGAGAGCTCTGCTCTCTCCCACTGATTTGAGTGGGAGACACCCAGGCTGTGACTGCCACTCCCTCTGTTTATTTTGGCAATAATATGAGTTGTTGAGCACACAAATATACAGACTTTTGTAAGTGGTAATGCTGTAATTTAAATATTTCGTGTGTCCAGGCAGTGACTGCGATTTTGAAATGTTCCAACAGAGGGGATCTCTAGGAGGAAAAACAAATGAATTGATTTGCTTTGAACATCTGAGGTATTGTAATACCAAAGCGTTCAAAAATTAACCTTCCTTAAAATACTGCATGTTTTAGTCCTTGTGTCTCTCTTTTTTTTCCTATCCCATTTTAAAGAACTTTTCAGGCAACGAAGACACCTTAAATTTTTGAAATCAGAGATGTCCAGAAAATGGAAGTCCTTGCCCATTTTATTCTTATTAGAACAGGTTTCCTGAAATATCATCCAATGAGTATACACAGATATTTCAAAAGACCCTAAAACCTTGTTTATATTCAGAATTTTATGTTGGAGCTTTCACAGGCTATTAGAGTTATTTGATTAGAACTAAATGACGTATCCAGGCTATACAGAAATAGCTGTCTCTCTCCCCAGGAGATGAAAAGTATCCTGGCTCTGCTACCATACCTGAATAGAGTGCAACTGAGCAAATGGAAGTACCTGGAAGCTCTAAAATTCAATATATAGACACATTGGTGGTTGTTTCTATAGTGGAGACAGCACTTAGACTGGATTTAGCTCTGAACATTTTATGAAGCAAGTACTTTCCAGTCTGAGGTGATCAGACTACTTCAAAGAGACCTGAGAAAGGCAGCTACAGAGGAAAAGCACATCATTGTTTTACATCAGTCTACACGTGCGAAATGTGATGTTAAAGGGTCTGCGACCTTTCCTGGAAGAATTTTAGGGACTCATGAACTGAGAAGATTAAAAACACAGGTTTGGGAATATAAAACTAGAAAATATTTTATATTCTTTGGGAAAATGTAGAAGTCAAGAAAAGGCAAGCAGAGCCAAAGCAGAGAGAAGCTGACTGTGTGTTTAGCTAATATGAGGCAGATGATTAAGAGGTGTTGAAAAGAGCAGAATCCCACTTTTGTCAAACTGGAATTGCTCGAGACACCCAGTGTTACAAAGACAGAAATCACATCATCACTGCTCCTTCCATCACCTCAAAAGTTTCATTTATTTATTGACTTGCTAAGACTTTTCACATATCAGCCTCAGAATAACGTGTGCAAAGAGCTTTGCTGTCACATTGCCTAGACTAATATCACACCGTCCTTTCATGCCTGTGCAGGAGGTAGAAAGGAAACTCCCTGGAGACTTCTTCAATGCTACAGAACAATGTTTGGCAACAAGGACTTCTCAAACACGGACTTGATCTGAGAGCCTTTCAGCTTATAACATTAATAATTCTAATAATTTCCTAAATACCAATAATTTCCTACTAACATTATCAAATAATAATAATAAATTAAAAAATAAAATTAATAAGCAGTGGTCATTTGAATAATCCCAAAGAAACTAAAAATCCAAAGTGAAGCACTAACTGAAGTACAGCCACTGTTGGGAAGGACAGAAGTGAGTGGGCTCCTTACAGAATATGACACACAAAGAACAAGGAGAATAATACTATTGTAGCACTTGGAATTAAAACTCTTGCTTTTATGCATCCTTGAGTTATGCTGCAGTGACTCTTATTTTAGAGGGGCTCATCTGAATTCAAGGTTTTCCCAACAGGAGGATTGATTATACAATGATAGAGCTTTTTCAGTCCTAGCAAGTCTTAAGAGATATTTAGTACCTGCATTGAAAACCAATGTCATGTATCTTGTTCTGCACTACTGAAAATTAGGTTTGTTTCAGCAACGAGCTTCTTCACGACGTTTTAAAATAACACTAACTAGTAGCTGATAAAAAAAAACATCCTCATGAGATCCCTCTGCAGATGAGGTCTACTTTTTTTCTGCAGCTCCTCCTGGGCATGTCCAGGCAGACACATTAGTGAAACAACTGGATAATACATTAAGTAGAGAAGATTCAAAGATTGGTGCTTTTGATGGATATACAGACTAGATTAACACGAGTCTGAGAGCTCAGTACCCTCCACTGAGAATACCCCACCTCTGTGGCCTGGAATTTTAAATGTGCACCAAAGACTTCTCACAAAAACACCTAACAAGGTGCCAAGCACTTCTGCGAGAAGAAAGCCAAGGTTTTAGTGCCACACAGATTTCTAAAGTAAATTCCCTGAAATCCACACCTGAAATTTCCCACAGACTCCAAGAAGTGCAAACAATAACCTTAATGAATTAAACCCCAAAATCATTATTCTTTCTGTGCTGTGACAAGTAGATAAATATATTCATAAGCTTAGTAAAAGAAGCTTGAAAAAAACCCCAGATTCTTGTGCTAATGTCTACCAAGTATACTCACTGTGAGACAGAAAAGTAGATTAACTTTCACCAAAAGTGACACAGACAAGTTATTTTTGGATATTGTTATGCCTGCTATGTCCAACAGTTACCTTGGTGAACTTGGTTTATGAGTCACATGAAGTATATCTGCTGATTATGAGATTAACACCTGTGACGAATACCTCATATTGTCACTTGAAGAAAAAATGGTCACCCTTGTAACAGAGTCTTGTTTAAAGTATTAAAAAAGGAACAGGTTATTCCCTACCTTCTCAGCATCTTGCTCAAAAAGCCTGAGTTGAAAGCACTGGTCCAGTTTCAACTTGCGGACATGCCACATCTGATGCAAGTGTTGCCGGGTAGAATGCAGCTTGTCTAAAAGGCTGGTGATCTTTGGCACAAGACTTTGAAAATCTGCACTTCCAGGAATGCAGTTCCTACCAGAAAAACCATCACTGGATCTTATGCATTGTAATAACCTCTGACCCTCGCGATCCAGTTCTTCCACAGGAGCTTTAATCACTTTTTTCTTAAGCTGCGTGTGCTCATCAATCAGCCTTCTTGAGCCCTCAACATCAACTGGAAACTCCTTCCTAGCCAACATTTCCTGGAGGTCCTCCAGCCTTGATAATAAATGGATGGCACTGTTGAAAAACTCTTCCAAGGAGACACGCAGCTCTATCCATTCATCATGGTTGTAATCCAAGGACCCTTCAAACTCATCCGTCAGTTGAGAAGGATCTACAAGCTTTGCCAGGCCTTCAACAGACACCATACTTGTCTAAGGAAGGGAAAAGTACAGCATTTAAATCAGTGACCATCCAATCAGAATTAACAGCACAAGCCATAAACAGCATGAAGCAAGCATTCTTCTCATCAATACATAATTGAAGGAACATTGTAAAAGATGTCAATGACTGTGTTTAATTTTGATGTATTAATTGGACAGAAAATGCTGCTGTTACTGCCATTTATTTAGTAATAAAAAGATGTGATATTTACTGAAATAATGCCTTTTTCAGCTGGCCTGACTATCAAAAACATGTTGTGAAAATGCTTCTGCCACAGATATCATCAACCCAATTGGATACTAAAGACTTCTTACTGCAGGTTTTGGATATCTGGACATGGTTGTTCACTAAACAGGTACATGGTATTACAGGGACTCTGCTACTTGTGTTGCACCCCAGCTAGTGGCTACACAGAAGCAAAAGTTTCATGTATATGCATTAAACCAAGTATTGCAAACTGCCATAACAGAGAATATGCTGGGTTTCTTCTTCCAAATTATTCCAGTTGGCTTTTTGCCACTCTTTCATATTAGCATTCCTAATGTAATTAAGCCAAAATCAACGTAAAAGTGAAATGTCATTGAAGTATCTAACTAGAACTTCTTCCCATAAAATAAATATTTATTCCCATAAATAACTAGAATTTAGTCCCAATAGAAAGTACTGCTAATGAATCAAACACAATCAATGAAACTGTTTGAATTCATTCAGACTCAGTAATTGGTGATAAAGAAAAGCACTGGGTGTCTGGAAAGCAGATTATAGTTTAAGGACACAGCAACTGATAGCTTTTCCCATTTGTTTTAGACAAACTATTTATTTCTGAAATTAGGAGCATAGGGTTTCATATGTAACTGGAGATTTTCAATGCTGTCACGTTAACACACAATCCATGTGTTAACAAGAGACAAGCCCTTAAAGGCTTGTATCTTCATCAGTGACTGCACATCTACCTCCTAAAGAGCAGGCCTCTAAAGAATGTCAGAGCTTGTGCTCTTCAGAAAAGGAGGTACCCAATGGCAGCACTCTTGTAGAAGCCATCTACAAAGGAAAACACCTATAGTCCTGACCATTATCCTGAATTATGTCCAAAATAGTAGGCTAGCCACTGGTTAAAGGTTAATAATAATCGGGTTTTTTCCCCCCAATTTGTATCCATCCAAAAATATCAGGCATTCTGCAATGTATTAAAATTGAGATTGTATTGAACTTAAACTCAGGAAAAAGATTATTTTAACGTGTTCTTACAATATTCCTTGCTTTGAGGAAAAGGGAGGACGGTGGGAAGAGCAAACAAAGAAGGGAAGGTAAGTATGTAGCTTCAGAGGGCTTTCAAGTTTTTAAACCTCTTGACCTGGACACTGAGATCTTGAAGATAATTCAATTTAGAGTTTAACTGCCTGTCAGGGAAATACTTCTCTTCATGGCTAACAGTTGGGTATCCCCCTGCAGTCTGTCAAGCTAACGGAAACATTGCTCTAGTCATGGACAGAATTTGACATTATGGGATAGTAGAAAGGCTTTTCATTTCTCAAATTCTGCAGAAATTTTCTTTATTGAAGTTTGAATTTTTAAGTAGTTTTTGAAACTTTAATGAAAACAATTTTAGTGAGGCAGGTAGATGCTTACTCATTGCCTTACCCAGGCATTATTCATCCTTCTTTTTGAAATGAATTTTTAAATGCTATCCACTATTTACACTCTTTCAGCAGGAAAAAGAAAATCTTGAAGGCACCTCTGAATTAATGCCAAATAAGCTGCCTGGTCCATTCCCCTAAGTGACAGGAAACTTTGGAATCCACATACATCAACGAAATACCTTTCTTTCTCTCTCTGGGTGAAGATCTGTGTACATGCTTCACTCTGGACTGTGACACAGAACCACTGTGCCAAAGTCTCACTCCACAAAATCCAGTTCACTAGCCTCCACTAAGGGTCCTACAGTGCCCTGGCACACGTCATGCTTCCATTAAGCTCAAAAGAGAAATGTGGCCTTAATATTGATACTGGTTACTGCTGAGTTTGTGGATGGGGTAATTCAACAGAGACTTCTATTGCCTTCCACTGCAGTGTGTTCCTGCCAAGGCCCTCGTGTTTGATCCGAGCTGTGGGAAATTGCCATGACAGGTCAGTGCAGAGACAGTACCTGTGAGCTGCCCCACATTAATCAAATCATTGTGGGCCATACTGACCTTGTTTGATATTCACAGTTCTTATGAGAGAGCATGAGCTGCCCAAGAGCCTGAGCTTATTGATAAGCATCAGCATCCCAAAGAATCCTTTAAAAGAGAAGTTCCTTGATAGTAGTGCGTATATTGCAGGGTGGACTACAGCTTAGGAAATCTTTGTTTGAACCATGGAATTGAAGGACCCAAATCGTTCTATGATTCTGACTGTCTGCAGGTGGTCCAATAGACAGTGAAAGCATTGACTCTCCTCCTCCAGTCCAAAACTTTGTGAATCATTGGACACCCATGTGAACAACCCTGCAGACAGATCAAGCCTCAAAGGCACTCACAACACACACAAAATGAAAATACCCTTAATGAGTTCCAGCATGTACACCAAGTAAGTCCAGAGCTTTTTAAACAATACAGCCTCAGTGCTGTAACTATGAAGAATGATCACAGTTTACTCTTTACTATGATCACAACAACTCCACATAATAAAAATATACATCCAGCCTCCAGAAAGTATTTATTAATTTAAAAACAAACAAATGTTCTAAAAACACATACTTGAACTCTGTTACTTTACCTCCAGGCTTTGAAACATTAGGAAGACATTCACTGAAGTACTGGAGAATTGAAATTCAGTGTTGAATATACACTCATATCCTGTATTTTTTGGGGCTACTATGGGACTGCCCCTCAGTGCCCTTACATATTTTAAACAGAAGCTCCCCATGCCCAAAAACTATCCCATTGCTAATCTCTGCACAGACTCTCTCCTGCTCCACATTCTTCTGTAGCCATACAACTCCCTTCTCCTCCCCACTGCCCTGATCCCGCTCATTCCCCACAGGCAGCATTGCCAGTGTCACTGCACTGTGATGGCAACTGCCTCTGCCTGGAGCAGTGATGTCAGTGGGTGTGAGGAATCTTTGGAGGTAACAAACCCATACTAGGGGCAGCCTTGCTTTCAAAGGCACATATGGGATAGCAAGTGGATGTTATTTTGATGGCTGAGTCCTCAAAGGTACCAAAGAGTGTAGAGACTTATTAATCAAGGGGAATGAAAATTTATAAGCACTTAAAATGTGATAATAATGTATAATAGTGTTAATGAGTAACACCATTCTAATTCCCCACAGCAATTCAAGGGTGCTTGCAAGAACAGGTTGAAAATAAGGACACATTTACATCACACTGACTTCAACAAAACTTAAATAGGTACTTAAATACAGTCTTCCATTGCAGTAAACATTAAGAGCTATAGCCAAATTCTCTTCTGCATTGCAGTGATGCAAAATCTCTGTGTCTCTCTGAAACTAATGGATTGATAAGACAGCCAACAATATAAATGTTTCTAAGTGAATTATTAAAAAAAAAATATGACTAACTCATGGCGGGGTATGATTGATGTATGAGCATTTCATGCACCTGAGTTTTGCTTCTTTTTAGATAAGAAGCTGAAATTCACAGAAAACCGAAGTGCTCTAGAGAACACAGCTGGTTTGTCTTCATCAACAACAAAGTGAGTAAAATTCCCCTCAATTATGCAGTTGTTTTATACTGGTTACTTCTCGCAGGCCATGCCTGAGACACCTTATCATTCACAAGTGTCATTAATTTACCCCTGAATTGCAAATATCAATTCAATTAAAGAGGTGACAATTTAGCAAATGCCTTTTATTTAAAAAAAGCCACTAGTGGAAGTTTGGTAGAGGTAAACTAACAAACTCATACATTTGCATCTAGAAAACTATATCTTTAGCATTTTGACGGATTTAGTGTTGTAGTTTGGTGTTATAATTTTGGGGTTTTTTCTATGAGAAATGAAGGAAAGACTTAATGCAACAACATCAAAAATAAACACCACCAAAAAAACCCCTCAGCAAAATGAACTATGTCAACCTCTCGGATGAAACATGCAACTCATTCCACCAGTGTGCTCAGAAAACAACCTGATGCAGGGCATCAGCCCACCTGCCCTCGGATGTACTTTTTGCTTTCAATCACAGGGTTTTTTACCCGAAGAAAAGTTCTTATCAGAGATAACGCTTTACCATACGTTTCTACATGGCTCTCACCTCAAAGATGAACTTGGAACTGCCGAAGTTTGTTTTCTGCTTCTGCCAGAAATTATCAGGTTTTATAATCAGGGCAACATGAATCTCAGCAGGAAAGGCTTCTTGAAGGGTTTTTAGGAGAGGCTTGATTAAATCCCATTTGGATCCGCGCATATCGATAATAACAGTGAATCCTCGTTTGCAAACATCTTCGCTGCAGGAATAAAAGCATATCATGATAATTAATACTGGGGGCAGCTGCACTGACATGACTTTTGTTGCTTGTGTTTGGTGCTTCAGAGCAAAGCAAGGAATGATTAACATAAAAGACGAAAGAACAGTATAAAAGCTATAAAAAAGGTTGTACTAAATTGACTATAATGTAATTTACATGAAATTCAAGTGTCTGGATTACAGATTAATCCCTAATTTTCCAAACACATATAATTCAAATATTCACTAAAAACATACTTACTTTCACACAATTGAAAACGGAATCAAATATATCTGTATAGAAGCTTTCTGTGTGTACATACAATGGATTCTACTTTCAACATATTGAACCCACAGCCAAAGTCAACAAGCAGGGTCCTGTGCCTTAGCATTACTGGCCACTTGTAAATTTGGGTGCCTTCATTTTTAGAGGCCCCTTTAAGGGCTTTTAAAAAAATTTCACTTCCAGAAAAGTGTCATTTCCAGAGAAGTGCCTGGCAATTACTCCCTGACAGGAAGGCCCTTGTGACTCAGCATGTGCACTGTTATCATTGGGGCCCTTTTCCCTCACGATTGATCTTCCAAATGCTGCAGGACCTTTTTCAATCTGCAGTCAGACTTTTCTGCCAGCCCATGCTGCTCCCTTCTCAGAAGTCCAAGGCAGTTACCTGGCCTGGTCAATGGTAATGCATGGGGCCCAAAAACACCAGACCAGTTGCTTGCAAACACATCTCTTGTTTTCCCTCACAAGAAGAGAGGAGAAAGAATAAAAGGACATGCCAATTCAAGTCAAGTCTGGGCAACCTTCAGCATAGCTTTTCAAGGGACATAGTATTTATCCCCAGAAAAAGAGGTATGGGCGTAATGCAGAAATTTTAAGACTGCTTAGCCTCCACAGGAATACTCCCAGTGCACAAACACACAGGAGGATTTTCACTACACTAACACTTTAAATTCTTAAAACAATCTTTCTGCTAATAAGATCCATCTCCTACATATTCAATGGGAAACAACTGTATAAAGCTTACAACTAGGCTGCTGGGCTGGAACAAGGACAGGAATATTCTTCATAGGATGTCCACTGGACTAGTATATGTTAAGAGAGTTTGCTAACCTAACAGTCTCAACATAGTGCCAGGTAGGAACAGTCAGAGACAAGAAGTTTGGTCCTCTGCCTTAACATTATTGGCACATCCAGAGCACACTGCATACAACAGTCAGTGCAAAGAAAAACTAGGGAGACCAGGCACTTCCAAACACTGTCAGGAGTATAGCTCTTTTTATTCTCCTTTTACCTACTGCTGAAAGGTCAGACATCTGATCCTTTCATAACTAAAGCCAAAAAAAGGCTGTAAAATAAGCTTTGTTGGTGGTGCTACCACCTCTTGCCTTTTGAAACAAGAAGCTGAGACAAGGAATCAAATCAGAAAGTGATGAATAGAAAGGGGTTTGTGTTTTGTTCTATTTTGCTTGCAAAGCTTTATAAGTCTTCAGGAACTTCTGCCAAATCACTGATCCCTGTTACACTGAACTGACTTCTCCAAGGATTTCTTCAAACACTTGATAAAGAGATGCAGGAGCTATATGGACACATGGAGAGCCCCAAGAGTGGACAAATATCAGGTAAGTGCAATCTGTCTTTTCTGATATAAATAAATAAATACACCACCACCACCTGTTGCAACCACAGCAAGGCATAGATAATATTAGCTTCATTCCGACTCCCCTTGCCACTGCCAATCTGCCAACTTAACCAAATCTGATATAAAACAATAAGTTAATACTTGCTGATGAACAAAATGAAACCCTGGTTCAGTAAGAAGAACAGGAATGTCCTGAAAGACTGAAGTATTCTGTTTATGAACCTGAACTAAAGTCTTAGACACAAACAGATCCAAAATCAAACCCTGCCCTCAGCTGAAGAGTACAGGCAGTGTGATACCATGACATCCTTCATTATATACCACCATGACTAGAAGTTCTGCCTGCATTAAGATAGATATTCCAGGTAGGGAACCAAGAAATATAACTATGGGCTGGAGTCTGTCTGCTGAAGGTTTACAGCCTTTCCAGGCCTGTGAGGTGCAGAGAAGAGGTGAAAGGAGCAGACAGTACTGCCACCCATTCCCATCAGCACATCATGCCTAAGCATGTGTGAAAAAATGCTCCCCAACACCCCAAACCCCTACTGTCCTGGTTCTGGAGACTTCACAGCATGATTTCAGGAAAAGAAGAAAGGGCAACAATTCCCCCCATTTTTCTGGTGGACACAGGAGAATAACCACTCATCCTGAGGACCAGGCTGGAAATGCTTTCAGATTCTTTTCCTGGAACAAGCATTTATTTGCTACCAGCACTATCCACAATCCTTGTAATTAGACCAAATTTCCAACAAGCTTAGTACATTTTCAAGTATGAAACTGATAGGAAAATGGGATGGAAAGGGAGGAAAGGAAGAAGAATAATCATAGAATTCTTATGTTCAAAACACATCAACATGTAACAATTCTTACACCAACAATACAAAATGGCAAACAATGCTCTCTATTACAAAGAGGATTTCCCTAGTTCATTCATCACATAGGCATATAAATTCCTATATGAAATGTAAAAGTGCAAAAGGTGGGTACCCTTTTGCAATCCTCGTGCAGGAAACATACAAATGGTATTTATCATTTTGAGAAAAATCTCACTCTATTTCAAGAGTGTTGCCCACATTCTTGCAGAAGTAGTTCTGCTTGCAGTTTCTTTGTTTAATGTGACAAATGGTACTAACCTGTAACAAGATCTGTGGGTCTCTAGTCTCATCTACACAATCTGATCCCCTCAGCACAGTGACAACTCCACATTCTTCTGACTTTTTGCAGAAAATTAGCACCTGATTTCTAAACCTGCTTGCCAAAAGCTACTATTTAACAGTGTTTAAATTGTTGCAAGACAGAAAGCTGCCTGCTCATCATTTCTACTTTCAGTTGTAGAGCTTGCTGTGGAGAGGGTGCCTTCTAGAGCACTTATCCTGCACAAACAGGTAGCTGGATACTAATCATGTACTAATATCTCAAAGAAAGAAGTAGGAGATAAGAAAATTATTTAGATTGTAACCTCCTCAGGGCAGGGACCATCTGCCATGCTGTGTTTGTTTAAGGAGCCTGCCTTGCTTGAGGTCTCCAGCTACCTGGACTCGCACTACAGTCTTCAGCTGTCTGGAATTAATTCCAATAAATTACTTTTCAGGAAACCCTAAATGCAAATCCAGGGAATTAAAAATAATGAGTAGTAATGGTCTGCAAAACCAAAACTGAACACAAATGTCAAAATACAAAAGGCTTACATAAATGTGGGGACATCTCATAGGCAATTTAATTTTAAAAACAAAAACAACAAACACACATACTAAAAAAAGGCCAAAACTAAAGTTGCAATATCCAAATATTTCCAGCTATTGACAGGCCTAGACATAAAGAAGCTCTGATAAACTCTGGTGAGGCAATCTGGGACAATTTGTCATCTCTGACAATCAGTCATTTTTCTTCAGTTACCTCAGCATGGATTGAGGAAATGACCCGAGGTTCCTTTTGAATAGTCTAGCCATGCTTATTAACTTTATTGCTTAAAAGCAACAACTCAAACCCTTCCCAACTTAGCAATTGATTGGGAAAAGCATCAGTAGCAATCAAGCTTACTCCACATTTTTCAAGCAAGATATGCCTTATTCCTGGCTCCCAAGATGATACATCAATACAGGTATCTATTACGCACAAGTAACCACTTCAGTATGGCAATTAACGTTGATTGTGGTGCTTAATTTTTTCCAGTATTTATATTTGACCAGAAACTGAAAAAAACACTCAAATCAAGGTATTTGGACAATCCATCAGTCTTTTGGCTGTGCTCATCTGGACTAGATTTGCAGTGGTCAGCAGAAAATATTTGATAGTTGATAAGTCATTTCAGTTGCTCCACTGCTTTTAAGCAAAGACAAAGACCAGCTTCTAAGTCTAATAAAAATACCCTAGAATATTTGTGAAAACAATACCTATCATCTGAATTTAAAAAAAAAAAGGGAATAAAATTGAAACTCAGACATAAATGTGATAATTTTATAACAACAAATGCCTCTATTTTGGTTTCTAAGGCACTTTCATAAGGTTATTTTCTCAAATTTCCTCTTTAATTCAGGCATATTCTAAATCGTATTTTCTTTGGCAAGAGCTGGCTTGCTGCGTACCAAATGAATTTAAGGACTTTATGCTTTCTGATTAATCTTTCAGATACCTATTGATTATGTGTACTTTTCACCCTTATGGTTTGGGAAAGCTTCTGGCATTTCGAAGCTTCAGCACTTGATTAGCTGAAGTAACATAATACCTCCATTCCCATTTTGCAGTCATGAGTTAATAATGAAGCAGCACAGTTAGCATTCCTGTTCGACCACTAAAAGCACAGATCTGACATGTCCAGCATCTCATTCCAAATATGATTTGTTAACAGGCAGAGCAAGATCTCTTTTAAGGTGGATTAGCATAACTCTGTCAGGAGACACTGTCAGAAAAACAAGTAGCTCTTCAAGCATCAATACATAAGTGCAAAATCTGCAGGAAATTAATTATTTTTGAGATCACTGTTCCTTTGACAGATGTAGCTGTAGTCAGCCAATTGGTTCACAAGCTGAGGATGGAAAAGGGGGAGGGAGAGGAGAAAAACAGGTATGTGAAAGTCTCCAAGCACGAACTGTTATCCCAAAGGCCTCATTTCATATGAGACCTAACTAACTCTGCTGCCTAATTTCCATATCAAAATGCACCAAGGATCACTTCAGTAACTTATGCGTTAATATTTTTGCTTAATTACAATTTTTTACTCATTTTGTGTGTGGTTTATTTACTCAGCTTGAAAATGAAACTAGACAGAGAGGTTTATAACCAGCATCACTTAGAGACTTTCATACTTCGGTTTCACATCACCATGTTGAGAAGTTCATCTTGTCAACAGAAACAGACAGTACCTATATTCATAATATACTTTCCTGCACATTTAGAGGACCAGGTAAAGTACTTTTTAGTAGACCTGTCTGCCAAGCACTCCTGAACCAGCATTACTTATTAAAATATTTTGTTCTATTTAATACTTCATAGCAAACTGTACCTTGCTTGTTATCCCGGTTAAGAGATGTGTTCCTGCACTGTCACACCATCAGTCTGAGTTGTCACCTACATACCCCAGCGACAGTGGCTGCTCAGTGGGATGAGACAGACTGTCTTTTCAAAGATCCTGTGACACTCGTGACTTCTAATCCTCACATCTCGCTTATGTGCTGCTATATCAGAGACCAGGGGAGAAACTTAATCATGCACAACCCAAGAGCACCATTACTCTGGAAAAACAATTCACAGCAAGCTCCCACCAGAGAACTCCAGCTACCCAAAAGACTGTAGGTGGACAGTCTTCATCCTAGATTTTCCTTCTTACATTTTCAAACCTGGTTTCACAATGCTTTTGTGCAATTAGAGGAGAAAGAGCCACCCAGACTCCACTTCCAATTAATCCTTTCTTCCTTACTGTGACCTAAATTTGTTTATTCTCTTTCAGTACTGAAAAGGAATCACTAATTCTCACTTTTCTTTTTTAAAAACAGAAAGAAAGAAAGCAATCAAAACTAGTTTCACACTGGCTGGAACTGGACATAAAGCAGCGATCCAGAGAAATTTCAGTGACATATTGTAAAAAGATTTGGAGCCAGTGAGGTCCAGCCAGAGACAAACCTCCTGTCTCTGGTTTCCAGCCACTGCTCTTAGGGGACGTGAGGTGTGACTGTGAATGGCACAAGAATGCAGATGTGTAGGCGCAAAACATCCACATTCAACTCCTGCATCTGGCCCCAAGTCAACAGGAAGGGAACAGAAAGGCAGAAAAACCCCAAATACTTTGGCAGAAGCTAACTGGTGCCAGATGGGTTCTCCTACTATTCTCAAGCAAGTAACTCATTTTGGTATTCGATTTTTACTTCTAAGAAAAATGGCTCTGAACTCAAAGCAATTCTGTTGTAAAATGATGTAAGCTAGGACGAACAGACACCAGCCAGGTGTAAGAAAACCTTTTTCCGATATGTAACCATGATCCTGCGAGCTCCTGGGAGTTGTTCTGAGAGGTGCAGGTTCCGCTAGTACCTCTGTCAGGGTTCAGCAGGTTTCTGTTGTACTCTATTCTACCCAGGTAAAAATCTTGATCTGCATTGTTACACCCCAGACCCAGCACTCTGCAAGCATTTGGCCTCCTATTTAATTGAGCAAATAAATACTATTTGAGAAGCTTCCTGTCTTCACTCAAATAGCAAAGATATAAAACACAGCTGTGTCCAAAAAATGCATGATTGAAGATGTTAAAGCCAAATCTGGGGGACAAAAACTATAATTTTTCACATTCCTGTTAAATTTCTGCTGGTAAATGATGCCTTCATCTAAACCCACTTACCCTCTTCCCCTTTTGTTGTTGCAAGTCTACTATATTTGGATCAATATTTGGCAGGTCTTCCTTGAAACAGCTGCTGAGATAAATATGAAATTAATCAGGGCTTTGTTTTTGCTGAAGCAGGGCTACATTTAAAGATTTGTTACTACTGCAAAGAAATATTTGTACAGTAAGTACCATTCCATTCTCTCTTGAGCATTTAAAGTCTTGTGTTTGAGATTATTTAGCAGAAACAAAACAAAAATGCTTTACCAAATGAAAATTATATGTTCTTGACATTTGCTGGAAAAAATAAATACTAGGGTTGAAATACAAACACACCATTCTTGAAAAAGTTTGGATGAGCAGAGGCTATTCGAACTAAGTCTGAAGATTCAAATCCATTGGATTCCAGAGGAGAAATAAATATATATGGTTGTGCTTAGCACAGCTAAACTACTAAGATTCAGAAAATAAATGTATCTTTCTGCCTGAACTATAAGTCTTTTTTGCAGTTCAAGCAAGGAGACCATCAAGCCCGTTTCACATGCCGTCACTATGAAGTTTAGTCTATGGTCAGCACCGCCAGATTTTCACATGAGGAAAGGGATGCTTCATCTGAGCAATGAGTGCTTGGGCTCTTAGAAACGGCATCCTAATTTATCAGTTCACGACATCAGTGACTTAACAAGTGAGTGAATGGAGCAGGGTGAATAGCTCCAGGAATTCCAGTCAGTGCCATAAAACACAGTCAATCCCAGCGTGGAAAGCCCTCGATTGCAAATACATACATTTCCTTGAAATGCTTTGTGGGAGGCAGAGAAACCCATAGGGAAAAGATCTTTTATAGCATAAAGAAGCCTGCAAACATGCTCAGCTCATGCAAGGAGTGATTAATGTAGGTCTAGACAGTCAACAGCAGCACCTGGTAAAATCCAATAATGTCCAGAGGCAGACACCATGACAAATTCCTTCCCGATGTAGGCAGGTATAACCACTCTGGGACCTACACATTTGATCCAGGGCTTGACTGAGCTCATAGATGATGACAGGAAAAAAAACCTCTTCAAATATGGTAAAATTACTTTTTCTATATAGTATTGACATCTCTTGCAGTAAGCACTCATCAGTTCCCATACCGTCCTCCTGGCAATGCAGAAGAGCAATCCACACCCATTTACAGAAGAACTGCAATTAAAATAATGAACTAGGGAGAGAAGATGAGATGTTACACATCAATTCAAAATAAGATATTTCATGATGAGTGCAGGTTCTTATGAAAGTTTTACTGAATTTGAAACTGAAAAAGGCTTTTATAACAGCAAAACATCCTGTTGAACCCTTTTCAGATGAATTTCTTTTCTCATTTTGTTCCTTTTTTTGATTGGTCTACTAAAAAGAAAAGACTGACATAACATTTTAGAGGTATATTTGTGGGAAATTTCTAAATCTTTCAGACTTTTCCTCATTTAAAAATTTGCACTTCAAAAGAGAAGTTTCTTCCACAACTATATAACTTAGCTTCTGCCCATTTGCAGCGCAGAGTTCAGCATGAGATTCACTTTGCACTTTATGTCTTCTAAGAAAAAATGGTATAACTACTCCTTAAGACTTACAAGATTTTGTCCAGAATCCACACACATAAGGGCAAACACTGGACTCCAGTGCATCTGTTAGGAGCAAAGGTTAAGTGCTCCACCCCAGAAACACTCCATAGTCCCTGCTATGAGCTCGTTTTCATACTGTAAGAGAATTTCAGTTCTCTTTACAATTGCACAATTAAAAAAGGTGAGGACTTTTTTCCCTCGGTTGGACAATGAGGACTGACCATGAGTAATAAATGAGTGCTACTAGGGTTTTTTTTTTTTTGGAGCTCCACCCATCTACAAACAAAGTCTTTGTAGGCACAATGATTTCCCTAAAATAGTTCACTTATCAGATAGATACTTCCTGCCATGCCAGGCTGGGTGAAGACTGCCTGTTGTATTACATCCAGAAGGACGTGCTCCGAAGCTATAAAATCAATCTATGCTCTAAGATGCACTTATGAAATCAATTTTTGTGTATTCATTTATAGAGCAGGCTTTACTCATTCTTTTAAAAAACTACCATGATGGCACTGAGAGCAGGAAAAGGCCTTTTTACGGAGTCCTCAAGAGACAGGGGAAACTGATGTGCTATTCCGAACCCAGCTCCAAAACATCTAGATTACATCCAATTTACTCTGAGTCTGTCTCCTAGCAAGGCTCTCTCACTGTGTCTAGGAAGAAGGGCTAAGCCATGCCAATGAAGTCACTGGATGTGAGGTATCACCCCTTTTTAAGTGTGGAGATATAAATGTGGGAGAGATCAAAATCACTGGAGCTGACTGAGCACAAACAGGTTGATAACTCAGTATTTCAATGGTGGTAGAAGACCCGAAAGACACCGCTGACACCCAGAGTGAGAAAGCTGGATCTAAAAAGCTTCTGGAAAGCAAAAGTGAATCCAACAGTCAAAATCCTGGCAATAAATGTGCAAACCCCAACTGAGTCAGTCTCTGAGCTAACATTCTCTGCATGTCTTCCCACGATCACTTGAGGTATTTCTCCAGCCTCAGATACTCTCACCTTTGTAGGAGACTGAGCTCCTCAGGTGCCAGGGTATGGTCGCCTCAGGTTCACAGTCCATCATGCTAAGGCACTTTCCCCCACTGATGGGAACTCACACATTGCTGTCATGGCAATGCAGTTTTAATGTTGCTTCCCTTTAAATCCTGAACTTTCATGATTGCAAATAATTTCAATTCTGCATCAGTACCTCTTCCTATCAGTCACCTCTAATTGGAATAACCAAAGGAACTGTTTTATCAGCTAAAGCAGGTTTACATACATGCTCTAAAAAGAAATTGCCCTATTTCAACTGCCTGCTCCCTTTTCCCTATTAGTTATATTGCTTCTCTATCAAAAGTCAAAAAAAACTTCACTGGCAAATCCCTCTACAAGTGCCACATGTGAAATAGCATCAACCTATTCATCTCAAGAACTACACACCCCCGGTGCTGCTTTTCCTGCTGACAGACTCGAAAATTACATTGACAAATTAACATATGCCAGGATAGGAATTTATAGGAAACTTACAATTTATTGTAGATGCCAGCAAGCCCATGGTAATGAAAATCAGAGAGAACAGATTCTTGAAATAATGTACCTAAGGATATTGGCCTGATACTGAGCCCCTCATTTGACCTGGAAGAGGCACATCAAACATACATCACAGGCCACATCTACTCCGCCAGACGAACGGATTTCCTACCTGTGAGTTAAACTAATGCCAGTATAACACCCTGTGAAGAAATGGGCCTAATGCAGCAGGTTTCTGTAGCAAGTTGAACCACCATAGTTGCTCCCTCCCCTCCCTGCCAGAAAACAACTGACAAGAATCAACAGAAATCATTTCACAGTTACTCTGGAAACCTCTACCTCACACTGGACACATCCCCCAGTTTAAGAAAAGCCTATGAAGTGTGACTCCCTGATACTGAGATAACACAAATATGTAGCTATTTTCCTTTCAATTACAGCTTCACAATTTATGCATTTTTTACACCTGGCTGGAGCACTGTTGTCCAAGGTATCCTGGTTGTCCACTGTTGTGTGAGTCAGGTGAACCTTGGGTTATTCACTCCTTCTTGTGTGTGCTACCTTTTCTTTATTGAAGCCAATGCATTCTTCCATTGAATGTATTATATTTACCACATCTTCAGACACAGGGAGGATCCATAATTGCAGAAAAATTGCAAATAGTCATGGCCACCTCATGGTTAACTTACAAAAACTTAAGAGAGCTCAGTTAATAATCTAACCATGCGCTTTTTATCCATGCTGGGATACATGTGCTGATTCCATATAGGAATTGTTTATTGCTCTATACATATGCTTATCTAACTGTACTGAATACACATGCTTTATTAAACTCATAAATGAGCACATTTATGGGTCTATGTGAAAGTAGAGCCCTTCATACTTTATAAAGTGGGACAATAGAATGGCATTGACATAGAACATCCATTTAATTCAGAGGATTTAGGGTTGTCCCACAGACTTTTCTACTTTTTTGCCAAAATCAAAGCTTTTGGGTTTTTAAATTAGATTTCTAGCCCATCTGCTTGCAAAGATAGCCTTAACTATACAAACTAATGCACATTTGTCTTGCTGAGTCTGCAGCCAATGGAAGAAACAATGAGACTAGAACATGAACTTGCACTCTCCATCTTATTGGGGTGTTAATTGAAAACCCAATTCTGAAGCCTAGATACCAGAATTCTTAACTATTTCACTGCTGCTAATTTTGCCACAAAACCTGCAGATACATATTTGTCAAAGCAATTAATTATTCACATAAGCTCTTGCCTGTTTTGATGACCATGCTGCACAATTCAGGCTGTCAGTTAGGACTGGGCAAGTACCTGGCCAAATATACACTTCTGCAATTATAATCAAGGATTTTGCTCTTTTTGTATTGTACAGAGTAAAAGCAGCAATCACAGCATAATCAAACTAATACTCGAAGCCTATAGAGGAAAAGACTGCAAAAGAACAATTACTGGGGATTTGATGTAGAACCCACAGGAGCACTTGCTTAATACAAAATTTTAAGTGCTTTATGACATAAAACTAAGAAAAACAAGTTACAACCTCTATTGCTATGACATGTTTGACAAACAGCAGAGAAAACAGCTCAGATTTGCTCCTACCACTCAAATCCAAAAAGAATACTGCGCTGGTCTCTTATGAGGGTGATGGTATACAAACTCAATATTTCACTGCTAAAATCATCCCCAAAACTAATGACTCTAAAAAAACCACCCCTGATTCCAAATGTAAATAACTGTTTCAACCTTCTTTGATATAAACTCTTCTAAAATAATTATGAATTTGTGCTTATGTCCCTAAAGCAAGCTCAGGTTGTTGGTATCTAAAAATAGAGGTAAGATTGAGTCTGGGTTTATGACAGTGGTTGCTGCCTGAATTATCGCATTGTGGGGACACTGCATGGATGAAGTCGTATCTTAATACTGGGGTTTTTAAGGACAGCAATGTTCAATGACCATGTTTCTTTAGTCCTATGGCTCGTCTGATAAAAATATCTTCCATCTGGTTCCTGTTTGTATGGTCATGCCTCACAATAGAAGGAGCTTGATTAAGCAATTAAGATGGTGCATGAAGCACATGTTTACACTTTCTGGATATGGATGGACTTATGATCACACTTGACTGCTTTTCTGGAGGAGGATCACAGTACTTAAAACAGAATTAGAAAAAGGGCACAGTAAGAAGAAGCCCGCAGGACAGGTAGGCCTTTTATTGCTTTGGTTGACCTCTTGCATCAATTTCCAATTTTATTGTAGTAAATTAATGTGTTATCCTGAAAAAGTATTGATATCCTCCTTTCATTTGTGACTAAGAGCAGACATGGTTCCACCCTGATGATTTCCTTCTTACGCCCCTGGCAATTTAGACAATAAATAAATATCTTTTTTCTGTCTTAAGATGTACAAGACTTGTGGAAATGTCTGAGAGCTTGGTAATGGCTGCCTAGAAAGATCCTCTCTAATATGTTATTTTGAGATTCATTTGTTGCTTGATTCTGTTCGCAGAGCAGATATATATTTCCAGTTCATTCAGATTCTGTTGAGGTCAGCTGTAGCCTGGAAGGGGAATCCTGTAATTTTCAAAGGAGGCACCTATCAAAGGAAGGAAGAACTAATGGTTTGATAAATCAATTGAGACTAACTCATAAAATTACCTAATATCTTAATTTGTTTCCAACTACCTTAAAATCCATCCCAAAAAATCCTGTTACATCATCTGGTCATAATGATTTTTTTGCTTTTCTCTCTGACCTATCTACCTAAAATAGAGTTTCATTAGCTTTGTTAGAACTTGACCAATATTTAAGCCTATTACGATGTAGATAAAAAAGTATCCCAGCATTGGAAACGCTCAATTTTAGCACTGCAAGAACAAACTCACATTATAAGAATGCTGTCATAACTTGTTGTATCATCTTAAAATGTAACATCTTAGGAAGGATTTTAAAGAAATTTGCCGTGAGTAATCAGCTGTTAAATAAAACAGAGTCTAATATTATGCTTCAGAGTATTTCACTTTAGAATATTTCACTCAAAAAAGCAGAGGAAACCATCTTTCCATACTGGATTTTGACAAAGAACAAATTACACCCCAGAAGATCTATGATAATTTCCCCTGAAAAGAAACTTACTTCTTGGCCAAGAGAATAAGAAATAAGAAAAGCAACGGAAAAAAGGAAAGCAAGGACTCAAAAAGCTATGTGCCAAAAAAATGTTCACAGGTATAGGAATCAGGTTTTTAACAGAATCCCTAATTACACATTTGACTTCTGGAATCTTTTCAACACAGCATGAACACAGTTAAAGTTCTTTGTGCATTTGTATCCTCCCACAGAAAAAGGGAAAAATATGCTTTCATTTGTAAAAACAATTATACATCAGTTGCCTCTAAAAGGGCAATTGACCACAGTATTGACAAGATGGACTTCAGCTTCTGGAAATACTGACTTATCACCAATTTCAAAAGCCCAGAAATGGAGATCAAGACAGCTTTGCACTCGTACTATATCCAATACATTAATTTGATTCATGTTGCTCCAGTTTCTGTTATTGAAACATTCCTGCTTTAATTTTCCAAGTGCCCCTGAGATTGTAAAAAATGCATAATGAGGAAAACAAGCATCTTACTTGCTAAGACGAAAATTTCTAAAGTTAGTGTCAAAGTTAGAGCAGGTGGCTTCTCAAATACATTGAATGGATTTTACAAAAAAAAAATTTATGCCTTTTTCATATAATTAGTAGTGCCCAACAAATCATCAGGTAAGTGCTGCTGATGCTAATACACACAGATACAATTTAACAGTCCCTAAAACTACTGAGATGAAGTGTCCTACAGAATTCATTCCTACAAAAATCCCAGGAAACCTTTTGAGCTGACCCTATTTCTATGTCACCTACAGTTTACAATCCGACACTGAAAAATCATTAGGGCGGCTGTTCTTGAAAGTAAAAAGAAACTGAGATTTCCAGTAAGCATGGTAAGTGTGGAATGATATAACAGCTGAGTTTTGCCTTGTGAAAAGAGAAGGATAAAACCCTAAAAAAATTGCACATGCTCCTTGTGTATTTGATTCCTAGCCTAACATTTCATTAACAAATCAGAGCTCCCAGACATTCTTCCTATGGGTAGGATTTTTTCCTGCTTTCCTATGTATCTGATTTTTAATTAGATTTTGGAATGGAATTGCAGCTCCTACCCACAAATCTCCAATGGGGAGCAAAATCTTAACTAACTTGTGATCCCAGAAATGTTTGCTTCTCCAGATGCCGTTTCTGAACTAAATTACAAATGTTGTAGAAAGAGAAGAATGGAGAAATAAGGGAACATAACCACAAAACTGGATGTGATTAATCAGTGTTGTAAGAGTTTAGTTCTGTCTTTAGAACAAAAGAAAAAAAAAAGGTCTTAAGGAAAAAGAACATATTGCCTATTTGAATAATTCTTGACTAACAGCTTATTAACAAGGAAGCTTTTTCAGCCATGCTTCCTATGTGCAAGATCACCCCTTAGTTAATCGGGCACCTTTGGGATTACTGTTTTCTGCGAAATTCTTCTTCTACTCCCTAGAATTGCTGGATGGCAAAATGGTACATTTCATAATGAGACAGGTTTTGTAAGTGCATTTTCAAAGGTTAGGCAGCGACACAGTACATGGCCGATTTCCTACACAATGCTCCCAATTTAGCATTGGGAAAGGTAGCTTTAAGACCCTGCTTCCCAGAAATTAGAGGTCTAATAAGTGCACACTATTAAAGGGATGTGTACTTCTGCCTCATGCAGATTATCTATAATAAAACCACTTAGGGTGTTCTATCTTCAAGATCTAAAAATATAAATTAATATGGTTTCCCAAACATTTACAAGGTGTCTCCTGTGTGGACTGGTAAACACATATTACACAGCTAAACAAGGCAGAAAATAACTCTATGTTGAGTTCTAAACTAAAATTCAGGAAGCTCTGATTATGTGTCTTCCCTGATGTTCCAGGACAGCACCTACCTCAGTACAAATGTGACCTAATGGGTGGCCTAAATTAAAGCTGAGGCTCCATCTGATACTATCTACAAAACTCACAAAATATATGCGCAGAGCTGCTAATAAACATTGTCTTTAGTTGATGATCTAAGCAGAGCTGCTAAGTCTAGTGAAAATACAATTTTAGTCTCCAGTTAGGACTGACTCACAGCACAAAAGCAATAGAAGGAAACATTTGGATTGCTGCATTAACAGAGGACTTTGGCCTCTAGGGCAGTCAACTGCTGAATCACAGAAGACTGATATAAAGGAGACCTCCTAAATCATTGTAAAAAGGGACATTGTTGGTACATTGCCAAGAGAGAACAGAAGCCTATCTTTCCTGTAGCTAATTTTTCACTAGTATTAAATTAACATGCAAATAAAGAGGAACGATGGGAAACTATTTTAGACATACAGTCCATAGCAGTATAATTTAACAAATACTGGTCTCCATCCACCACAACTGTGTAGTGTGTAGATAGTATGTATGCCTTTTCCATGTGATATTCAAAGTGTAGGTGCATAGTAGATGTACAGGAAGCCCATTTGGAGTTCTCTAAGGTAAAAAACTCCCTTTTTATTCCCAGTGGAATGGGATTTTTGCCCATGGAACAGTTTAATACCATGCAACAGCACTTGAGAACGCAGCATTCCCTCCTGACCTGAAACTAAGGGTTTTGCAGATCATCCCTCAAGAACCCCAAAGCCATGAACCATGCCATGCAGAATGGCAACCTACACGGCAAATCTGAACACCCTCCCTAGAATTCCAAAGTATCATAGCCCCATGTATGAATACAATGTGCACTTTAAAATGCCATAAAGTTCCTGCAAAGGATCCCACCCATCTCCGTATTAATGCTGTATTAGTATCCATATTATTTCTATTCCTTAAATGTGTACATTTAATAACTTGTTTAGGAATGGGGGAGGAAGAAGGGCTGAATTTTACCAAGCAAAAACTACTTTTGATGAGTAATTCTTTCAAACTAAATTTCAAAAAGTAGTATTTATTCGATCCTCAATGACAACATCAATAGCACAAGCATCTGGCTTGGCAGACCCCCAAATAAATAAACTATAAAACTTAACTTATCTTTCTAGTGAAAGTTTTCTAATAACACAGCATTAATATTAGAGATTGTCAATTCTTCTTGTATTCCTACGTGAAATGGGGGAAAGGGACGGGACAGGCATATGGAAGCAGCCTGAATCTGGCTGGAGATGAACTGCTGCTGCTACAATTTTCGAGAGAGAAAAAATTATCCTACAAAGTCCATGCTCTATTACAATTTCTATTCAATGACTTTAACCAAAAGGACCATTCAGCAAAGATGTCCCTTGTAAATACAGCATCGAGCTTACAGCAGGTTCCTACTTTCTCTTGTTTGCACTGCAGTGTGGGCATGTTTAGGAAGTGGAAGATTTCCCTGAAAACAGTTGCAGAACAAGGAAAAGCTTTTTTGGTGCTTTGCCCTTTTTGGTGAACCACAAAGGATCTTTCTAAAATATTACATCACTGAAAAATCCTCTAGAGATAAAGGCTTCTCTTTAAAGTTAGACATAAAATAAAGCCCTGTGTACACACTCAGGGAAACCAATGCTCCCCTGGTAACAGAAGAAAAGTACACTGTGGCACACATTGCTGACTAGAAAATGTTTGCCAAGCCAAAAGCATGTCTGAATTACACTTTGCTGCCTTTTCCTGGAAGAAAAGGAGAGAGACTAGAATTATTTTTCTCATTTATGATTTTACTTTGCATTAAAATATTTCTTTTTCTCTTTGCTTTTTCTCTTAATGTAAGTAGCCCAACAGTCTCACACCGTAGAGTTACAATTATAAATTAGTGGTTTTGCTGCATGCAGTGCTGCAGGATCCACAGGGAACTCTGAAGTGGCGCCAGGATCCACAAGAAAGACATAAAACACCACAGACTTGGTTAGGAACACTTTATGGAAAACAAGGAGAAACCATTGCTGAGATTTACAACTGTCTATCAAACTCGGATACCAACTCCCTTTGCAAATAACAGGGAACTGAGCATCCAAGCCTCTGAGACAAATTTTGCCAGTCCCAAGCCGTACTTTCCATGCTACAAGAACATCAGGCTGCTCAAACCCACATGTTCCCATGAATTGGTCATTGTTCTATTTTAATATGATCAAATTTTCCAATACCATAAACTAGGATGTGCTTTTATGAGCACGGAAACTGCCAAACCCTTGGTAGTGGTTTGCTCATTGATTCTCTAATGGTTAATAACAAAAGTGCCTCCTTACAGGCTCTGGAGATACCCCCACACCTCCAGACTCTAAGAACAGCTGAGTTCAGACCACCTTCTCCTCTCTGTGGACGCTAATTAGGTCTCTTTTCTTCATGCAGCTGTCTATTCTCATTAAATTCGTAGAAATTTAATGTTCTTGAGAGTTTTCTTTGACAGATTTGGTTTAACAGTGACTGACAGACAGCGTGATGGCATAAGCTTTTAATCATTCATTTGAAGATACAGCTAAAAATATATTTCTGAAAACGTATCCTCAGTCCTACCCAAGCTGTGCACTGGGGAATCCAGACTTTAGAGTAGCATCCCCAACACCTTCATGCCTCCAATGAGGATAAGGATCAGGCCATCTAAGCTGAGACGACTCCACTTCTGTGTCTCCCATTACTTGCTTCATACTGGCACACAGTAAAGGACTCATCCATTCTCCATGGGAGTTTAGAAGAGCTTTCCATTGACATTGAGATACCTTAGACAATATGCCCATTACAAAGTAGACTGCAATGTACAGCAGCTGTTTTCCTGCTTCTAATGACATCCATGAAGAGATGGCATAAGCCACTTCCAAATCATCATAATTTCTAATAGTAAAAAGGATATATAGCACATACTGGAGTTACTGATGAAGAACACAAGCATCCATAGTGGAATGAGACAAACTATTTTACAATCTGTGCAAAAAGTGATTACCTGAAAGAAAATTTAGGATTGGCTTAACTGCTGTATATTCCACTGACAGCTGCTGACAGCTTCAGGAGGGAACTGCGCATGGCCTGTGCCAGCTCTGCTGCTAGCAAGACTCTTCCATAAAACCTCTCTGTCTGCTAATTTTAGCTTTTCTGAATTACTGCTCACATTAGCACAAGCCTGCCTTCTCAGAGGAATTCTCCCTGTCACTGTTGCCTAGACCTCTTGGAGCATTGTGGAGCCACAGGTCTGATGGTTAAAAGGCCCATGAGGAACACAAAAGTGCTTTACATCAGCACTAGCATGGCCAAGGCCAGGAAGGGTGGCTTGGGGAGGTGTGCTGCAGAGACTCACAAAACACTTGTCAGAGAGCCACTGAGGAAGAGGATGGAGAAAATGATGCTCTACATAAAATTTATAGCAGGCTGTGGTGCCTGCCAGCTCCCTCACCAGTGAATAGGTGCAGGATATATCCTAGTTTACAAGTTTCTGCCTTTTCTCCATCAACTCAGTTCATTCTTACGGGCAGCAGATGCCGGTACAACCAACATGCAAAAGCCATTTAGGAGGAGAAACAATGCTGATCTAATCCCCAGACCAAGGACCTGGATAGAGCTCAAAAAGCAGAGTGTGCAGCACAGCTCTACGTGAGACAACTCAGGGGAGGGGAACAGGCCTCAGACCCTGCCAGCACCCACTGGGTGTCACTAGGCCGTGGTGGCTCCTGCAACCCCAGCAGTGGTGGCATGCATGGTGAGTGGGGTTGTTTTGCTGTTTGCTCCAAATTTGGAGAAATCCAAGCAGAATCCTTCCCAGCCAGAATCCTCTGTTGAAAATGCAGTGAGGTATTACCTGCAACATTGCTAACAGAAATACAGCAACACGGTTGCACAGGACAGGCACCCATCTTGTGCAATATAGCCAGAATCAGCAACCTGCAGTAGGTACTGCAGAGGAGCTGAGCAACACCTGAGGCTCCCCTGAGAAGACAGCTGAGGTTTTCTCAGGGCCTCAGAAAAGCTCAGATTCTTGGCAAAGCCCACCAATCCTTGAGCAGACCCAGGTGATGCCACTGCTTGGAATCACCAGCCCCACAGGAGGTAACTATCTGCAGGTCAGCCCCCTTGGCCCTGGCTTTAGCAGGAAGCATTTCCAAAGACATCTCTGACTATGCTTAGAGGGTTTTAACAGCTCTCCTGTGGCTTCTCGTCCAGTAAGAAAGAGAGAAGCCAGGTGAGGTGGTGCTACAGAGCTGTGGCTGGCAGCAGCACCTTTTGGCTATTTTCAGTACAGAGGACATAGGAAGATGGGGGCTGTGAGAAGGAATCCACTCACTGCCACCCTTCAGGCTGCTCTGAACTTGCATCCTGAATGCACTGCCTTAGGTGAGGAGAAACACTGCGTCTGGGAGGGCAAGGCTGAAGCAAAAAAGGCCAGACCAGTAAAACCAAAAGGCATTGGACCTGAACTGGGTAGAGACACTTACTTCGCTGCCTGGGAAGAGCACAAAGTAACAGCGACCTTTTATTTCTTTGGATGTGTGCCCTTCACAAGCCATATCCACTGACTCCACTGAAGAAGGTATGACTGAGCTCCCACTGGGCTGGAAAACAGCTCAGTGCCAGGAAAGAGAACTTCTCTTCCCAGACCTGTGCATTTCCCTTGTATATTAAACTTGGCTTGTGGGCCTACCCTCTGCAATCCTAAATCTTCAAATTATTGGAGATGTTAGATGAACCAGAAAGAACCCAAAACGACTTTGAAATCTCAGCATGAGTCTGTATGGTTGGCAGTAAGAGAAAACTGAACTCCCTCCCCTACATTGTAAAATAGAACAACTGCCTTGGAAATAATTCATACATAATAAATGAGGGATTCCTTTATATTAACTGTTTTCAATTGCAGATTTATTCTCTAAAATTAAGCAGATGTTGAGCATTGAATACAATGCTTAAAAACACAATGACAAGTTGAAATCCCAGTTTCTCTGCATGTGGCAATCAGTAACTTCAATTATTTATTGGAATACAATTAAAATATAATTAAATGGAGCAAGATATACTTAAGAATAAAGAAATATTGTAGAATTTAGAGGGGAAAAAACAGTAAGAGATTTTCAGGTCTTCCAAAACAGTACAAAACGTTTGGATACAAGATAAAGAATTTAGAAAATATTTGGCAAATCCCTTTGTAAGTACTTTAAGGACTTACACTTTCACTCTTTTCAAGAGTACTTTTCACTCTTGAAAGAACATCAACCTTTACTTTATTTATTTCAATTCCCAAACTCACATTCTGAAAGAAGATAATGAAATCTTCATGAATTTGTTTCAATATTAACATTAAGTTAATCTCATTTGCTTCTATTTCTACAATAGAGAGACCTCTGTTAGACCCATATCAATGATCACTGATAGACGTGTGATGCAGCGCTCAGGTTACCCTGCCTTTTATTAGTCTTTAGAGAGAAAAGGCTACATAAGCTGTACATCACAGTACATCAACTGCAAAGCTCTGTATCATGCTGTTTGTGTTGCTCATTACAAAACCAGTCTGAAAACACCTGCACTGTTATGGAGCTGGACAGCAGAGAAGGGCTGAGCAGGAAATCAGGCTGGAACCACTCAGAGAGCGGTCTCAGCTCCCACAGAAGGTAGAGGAAAAGAGGACATCTGCACAATTAAAATTGTGTATCTGTTTTTAAAACCCACATCTTTATACAAAAGTGTCACAAAAACTGGAGTGACTGTCGTTTTCATGCCTCAGCTGCAAGACAGGAGTGACAAGACCTGGGTCCCTCCTGACACACCTCCTAACAGGGTCCCCAGGGGAAGATACAGAAACCAGCTTCAGTTCTTCAATCTGTGATTTTAACCACTTTCCTTTTGTCCCATTTTTCATGTACACTGAGACTAAATTGTTTACTTTAGCTCAGGCTTGCAGAGTGTATTTTAACACATCACTTTACTTTCCCTCTCTGACATAAGCATCCCTAACACCTTCAATCTTTTCTCATAACTCCTACTCCCCAGGCTCTGACAGCTCTTGTCACTCCCTCTGCACTTCTACGAAGTCCACATTTTCTAGCAGCTTCCGGTAAATGGGAGTTTCCAAGGTTGCAGCTGTAGATGCTGCAGAATTTCAACACCTATTATAGCCACTGTCCACTCACCTAGGAATAAAATGTCTCAACAGATTATTAACATAGCAGAAAGAAATCAGAGATCCTCTTTTGAAGTGCTGATTTCCAACAAACAGTGAACATGGAACTTAGCCCTGAGGCGGTCAGTAAGGGGACACATGAAGCAACACAGTGCAGTGAGCTCAGAAGCCTTTTAGTAGGACAAGGTAAGACCACCACTACTTCAACAGAAGGCCCCCAATCGCTAACAGAAAGATAAAAATATCACACACCAATACCACATATGGTGGAGGCTGGATTTGAACTGGTTACAGAGTGGCAAAACACTCTTAAATTCACCAGCACTCATGTCAGTTATTTACTTCTAATGAACCCCTTTCTCCAAAATACCTTACGAGTATTTGCTAAATTATATTGAAAGACTAAATCTCCATTAGGCTTATTACATTACAACGTTACAGTAAAACAGTACATGTTTTACTGCTGTATTTTGATACAAGTGTATGTTGGAATAATTATCTTATCAATGGCACCAGATATTCAGTTACTAAAATTAGTATGAAGTCCCTGGTATTATTTTTTAAATACATGGTTATTTTTGTAGATCTACAATAGCCTCCGGGGGAAAAAAAAAGTCCTCAAAAGCTCCTTCTGCACTAAGATCACATAACAGAAAGCAGAGCTCTAGAGTTTAATTCCTATCAATCAACAAAATGAGTTTCACACTACTCCTGACCGGAGGAGCTAATATACACAGTACCACAGGTCACCAGAGATGAGCTTAAAATAAATCCAAGAGTGGGCGAGTATTTTGCCATCCCCTGTATTGTTCTTCCAATTTTACAAAGCCCCAGGCATTGAACTAATTATTAGGGGCACTTCAGCTGTTTTACTGATCCTAGCGCCTTTCATCAAGCTTGGGGAGCTCCAAGGCGCTGTTCAAACACACAGGGCTGGCCCTTGGAAACACTTTGCAGCTGTTATGAGCCCTGGCTGTCCCCCAGAACAGGGAAACATTTGAGCAGCTTTTTGAACAGAGGACAAATAAAAAGTAGATGTCTTTAAAAACACAGGCCCCTGAAGCATCTCAGGTTTCCCTCTCTGGAGAGAGCATAGAAGATTGCTTATCTTGGCTCCAAAACAGATTGATGTGTTCAGCCAGAAGGTTTACTATAGCTGACAGAGAACATTGCCTTCATCATATTGCTTCACCATGCAAGGAGATAACTCAGGCTAATAATATTGTGTCTCCTTTTTATCCCCCTATAGCCTACGCATAACTTAATTCATAATTCCAAAGGGCTTGCAGAGGAGATTGGCCTGGTGCTAGTTTCATTTACACACATATAAATCAAAGCTCAGTCTACTGGAATAGATGGTACTGCATTGGTGTTAAAATATAAAATCTTCAGCAAGGCCAGAAAATTCTCCCTCAGCTCCTCTGATCATAAATACCATGTTATCCTAGATTCAGTCACACCCTCCAAATTTCTAAACATTGCTTCCATCTAAATTTGCATGTAAATAGAAGCTATCCTGAGTCACAAGAAATACAGCTTTGCCTACCCAGAAAGCATTAGTGCAAATGTAAACCAAGCAGAAAATGGCAGAGTGGCAGAAACTTGGCATTCATGGCAATTATCTTTACATCTAATGAATAGTGTCCTTGTTTCTTAGTAACTAATTACAGTGGAACTGTTTAGAGAAAAGGACCTTGTGACGTGCCTGAAAGAATGAACACAGGGCACCAAACCAGGACCACATTAGCTGTCAGATACCCACTCACGACCTCCTCCTCGTA
Organism: Dasyornis broadbenti; assembly: GCA_013397935.1. Lineage (NCBI taxonomy): Eukaryota > Metazoa > Chordata > Aves > Passeriformes > Dasyornithidae > Dasyornis > Dasyornis broadbenti. The sequence continues at coordinate 757,002 of VZRN01002468.1, read as the reverse complement.
TCCAAAACTGCAGGATCAGGCTTTTGAGCCTTCCAGGAGGCTTAAATTACTCCAGGCACTTCGGACTGAAAGGTTACCATTTCAGGATAGGAACAAGCTGCGTTCCTAGATCTTTACCCCCAGGCAGTAATCCTCAGCCACACAGGAAACCCCACTGCCTGCAGGCACCTGCCGGACTGTGACTCCCAGCTGCATGAAAGCCCTCAGTATTCTGCTCTAATTCAAGCACACATAGCTGCTTTCAGAAAGCCCACATTATTATTCTGGTTTTGAAGAAGGAACTGCAGAAAGCTGAATCAGAAACTTTGAAAACTGGTAGCAAGACCCTGGTTTCACTTACCCTAATCTATCATCACAGTTCATCACCAATCTCATACCTGCTCCAAGCTCCCAGCACTGCACCACCTCTATCCCCTCCGTTAAGATATAAAACAAGGGTTAAGTGACAGGTAGTATCAACATGGAAAGCAATGTCTCACTCAGAAACCAATGTACTGAGAATAAAGAAAGAATTATTATCCTGGTGTCAATATGATAAACTACAGGCTCTTTTTCCTAAAGAATTTCTACTTTCTCAGCTAGCACAGAAAACTCTTCTTTTAGCATTCAATATCAGAGCAGTTTCTTATGACATCCTGTTCAGAGTCTCTGCTAATGAAATTGTTTATTTTGGTGGATGGCTGATGCAGTTAGTAACTACAGCATTCATCTTGGAATAAACATGAACTGAGAGCCAGTGATAAGAATTCCAACTGTTCCTTCCATACATTTGTTTTCAAAACATAAATAATTTTGAAAGCTCTGCTGCTTGCCCTTGTTAAAGTGAACAAAATGTTTAGGGAAAATGAGTTTTCAGTGTTTCCTTACACCACACAGGTTAGACAATCCCAAGTGCCAAACCCATTAAGTTTGTGGTCACATTTCCCTCCTACAGCAGTGAGTTCACAGCTGTTGCACCAGACAAAACAGGACAAGGAGGAACTGGGAGAAATAACCTCCTGATCTACCATACCCGCTCCATAACATTTATATCAATGCCAGAGGCTTTTCTATACAGCAACAGAAAGATTAAAGAAAAAAATAAGGTGACTTACAGTGCTAATGGGAATCCATTAGAAATGTTTTTCCTCCTCTTCAGCCTAATCTTCACTTGCTTCAGTGTAACACATGTTTGTCTTAGCCCTACAAACCCCTTCCTTTTTCAGCATCACAACATTCTTTTCACTGTCTAGACTGAACAACCTCTACCCTTTTAATCCTTCCCTGACAGGCCACTTTTTCAAGACCTCTGATCACTCTTGGTGCTTTCTGCTCCACACCTCACAATGTGCAAATAACCCAAGAAGGAGACAGTACTCAGTTAATATCTCCAGAGGTCCAATCTGCAAGGACACTTGGGAAGCCAGTGAAAGTGCTTCATGCATAGCCAGCCCCTCACTGCTGGGCACATTTTCGTGACAGGAGATTGTACAACAGAGGAAGGGATGTTCTCTGGTATAGCTAGAGAGACATCCTCCAAAGGCTTCACACACCAGGACAGAACAAGGCTTTGCAGTGAGGACCAGGAAGTTAATGCTTTTTTAGTGTTTTAGAGACACAGGCAGCCAGGTCTTGCATTGGCTCCTTCAGCATGTACCTCCGACCCCAGGTTCTGCGTCATCGGAGAAAAATCACTGCTGCACTGATCCAGAGTGAGGCAACCAAAATCAGCATCAAAGACTGAGATAATTGATTCAGTTGAGTGACAGTAGGGAACAGAAGGGATGTATCTTTCTATATTGCGACCTCCATGAGGGAAGAGCAATTATAGAAAAGGTTGACATGTTAGGAGTTCATTTTTGCTCTGCAATTGCTTGCAACCCAAAGCAATGTCATATCTTCATACTTGCAACCATGCAAAAAATGGTAACATGTAGGGGACCAGTTTCATTACTGCAGCAGCTGGAGGGGGATTGCCACGCCCTGGGACACACACATCCAGGGAGTGACCTACTGCTCTCCCAGCCCTGCAGCAGATCTGTAATCTCTTTCACAATATGCTTGAAAATAGAGCTGGCTAGAGGATAAAATGAGAGGGGGTAGGGAGGAAAGCAAACAGACTCAGCTTATTAGTAAAACCTTGATGACCTAAAGTCCAACAGAGCAAAAAGTGCATCACCAGAGGACTTACGACGTCCAGGAAACCAAGCACTGGCAAATCTTGTACACATGGCTACAGTTGCCACTCACTCTGTGGCAGAGTGATTAAGTCACCAAACAACCCTTAACCTGTTCTTCCACACCAAACACAACTTTTGTCCTCTCCACATTGCATGTTCAAGGAAGCAAGTGCATTTCCAAGTCCCTTATCTCTTGACTTCCAGATGCAGCCAACTCCTCTGCCCTTCATGTCTTAACATCACACTGTTTGCCAAAACATGAGAACAGGTCACGTTCTGGGGTTTAAAAGAGAAGGAGCTCCTAGGTTGCAACAGGGTGGGTTACTGCAACCCTGAGCATCCCTTCTCAGCCCCCTCACCTGTCCTGTACTCACCACCTCAATAGCTGGTGCAGTGGGTTTTGGGCAAGGATATTTGGCAAGCTTAAAAATAGGAAAAGGAAGCTGGGTGAGAGCATAAGTAGTCTCATACTTTCTGAGGCTGGATCAGAAATACCTTCCTGGTCACTGAGCCCAATACATGATCTCCCAAAGCTTGAAAAGATAAATATGCTCTGGCAACACACCTTTCCTCCAGCATCCCTGGGAAAAGGATGAGGACTTGCTTGTTGGAAGAGAGCCACAGAGACTAATGCAGGGAAAGGTGGTAGTTTATATTCAGAACAATTTGAAATGCCTTTTTTGGAAAGCTTCCTCCTGAGTCCACCCATGTTTCTTCCCCAGCCAGGAGAAATCTCTGGAAAGTGCTGGAGCAGGAAGATATGCCTCCTTGTTCAGGCACTGTCTCCTTCCCAGCAACTACCCACCCAGCTCTCCTGAACCTCCCACAAGGTAGTAAAAAGCAACAACAGTCAGCAGGCTCTCTCTAGCTTGCTATATTTAACTGCAGACCTCTAAGCATTCCTCCTTTTGCACTCCTCTAAAACAGTTGCACATGACACATGGAGAATGAGAGCTGCTCGTCATCGCTGTGAGGAGCCTGAAGCCCAGGTTTGTTCCAACTGCCTCCGCTCTGGGGCTCCTGCATTGCCACGTGTGCCATAAAAACCACCAGAGCACACACAGGAGGAGGAAGGGAACACTTTTGTTCCTCTGCCCCAAGAACTCAAGGAACCAAATATTAATACTTGGAAACCAGCAACCGCCAAAAACAAGTTCCCCACCCACCCATCCACCCTAAGCTTTGAAGTGTTTTCTTTCTAGCTTTACCTTGGCACGCTGGCCAAGTAAGTCACAAGTTTCCGAAGGTCTTCCTGCCTTATTCTGTCATGATTGCTGCGGGCTGGGAAGGTCAAGACAGGACCACCTCGTTTATCACGGCCACCTGTGGAAAATAAAGGATTGTTAGAAAATCAGGCAGGAAGCACATGTCAACAAAACTACGTGCACTGAATTGATAAATTACAGCACATTTAAGAGTCTGCACACCCATTGTGGCTTTCAGACTTGCCTAATTGAGGACAAGCTTGCATTTGCTGGAGCTCCAAAGGGGGGATACAAGAAAAAAAAAAAAAAAAGCCCATGCAAGGAAAATTGCTACTAGCACTTCTTCTTTCACCTAATCCCATCAAAACTAATATAGCTGCCAATCCAAGCAGGCAACGCAAATGAAATGTACTGTGGTGATAGTTTTAAACTGGTCAACACCAAGAAAGTGAAAGCTTATTTCACTGTTGCTCAGTGTGTTGCACTGTTAGTTCCAAGATAGTTTACTAGATCCTGCCAGTTTGAAGCGATGTATCCCAGTAATGCTTATGCAGCACAATGTTCTAATCTATCAGGTAATTCACTAAAATTGAAATTTTTATTAGAAGTTCATGTCTGCTAAGTTTTCTATTTCTAAAGTTGGCAAAAGGAATAATTGGTTGGGGGGGAGCGTGTTTTCCTGTAGCTTTCCTGTCTTAAAAAAACAATTATTTTAAACTGTCAGTGTCTGGTCCTTCATCTTCTACAACAATTGTCTAAAGGCTTAGCCATAAAGGAATGACTCTACACTGAACTATACAAGCACAAATACAGGGGTAAATACAATCTATTTTAGAGCACCTTATTTTATTCTCTCCTGTAAATAAATTTTAAGAGGATTGAAACTGAAATCTAGTGCCTCATTCCACGTTTAGCTCTTTCTTCACATATTATCTCAGGATTTTTTTCCAGGAATTGTGTGTTGTTAGATACATGTTTGCACTGTTATGCAGGAAAACATTACAGCTAAACTACAGCTCAAAAAGCTAGCATGGAACTGCAAGGACCTTGCAAAAATGCTGTAAAAATGCACGAGTTTGCAATTCTCAATGGAAAGTATAATCCCTTTAACAGAAATATCACTTCTGAGAAAGGAAAACCACGTGCTTTCTGAGCTAATTTACTCAGCCAACAAGAAGAAAAAGCTACACAAGGACATGAACATCTCTGACACTGATCCATGCTGCACTCTCTCACCAAGAACTCGGGACACCTGCACTCTGTGCTACTGGCACATTCTTGTTACTATATAAAAGGTTTTTTAAAATACAGATAATTTTTAATTGCCAAGACCCGTTTGAAGAGTCTTCTACAGCACTGCTGACTGTACAAGATAGAGTCTGTTACACAAACTTCATCTATACAGATAGAAATGCCACTGGTACCCCACATCACAGTTCATCAGTGTTGGAGGTTGGGAATTTTTCCATCCTGTGGTTAGAGATACGTTAACGAGCCTTAACGACTGGGTACTTAAGAGATAACGACTGGATACCTAAGGGACAAAGATGCGCTTAATAGACTGAAAACATAGCCAGGTGTGGCAAGAGAAGAAAAAGGTGGCTGGCCGTGGGCAGGGACACACTTGTTCCCGGGACTTGCTGGAGGAGAGAGCTGCTGTTTCTTCTTCCCCTTCACTGCTGCCGCGGGATCTCAGCACTGCCTGGTTTTTCTTCCTTGCTGGAGTCTCTGCTACCCTTTTGCTCGCCGGCTCGAGTGGACAAGCTCTGCCGCCCAGTTTGCTGCCCTGAGATTCCCTGCTGCAGCTCCGCTCGCCGTGCAGCCGCCTCGCCCTCAGCTCCATCCGCCATCACCGAGGAGCTGAGCTCGCGCCACAGCGCCCCCTGCCGGCCGTGACCGTAACTGCCCCAAAGGGGAGGGGCGGTGTCTGGCAGCCCAGAGAAAGCTGCCACCGGGTATCTGGTTTGTTTATTTGTTATTGCTACTGTTATTGTTGCTTGTTTTCCTCGTTATAGATACGAGTAAAGAACTGTTATTCCTTTTCCCATATCTCTGCCTGAGAGCCTTTGATTTCGACCTTATGACAGGGGGGAGGGAGGGGGGTCATATCTTCTAAGGCAGGTTTCCACCTTCCTTAGCAGACACCTGTCTTCCTAATCAAGACAATCAGCCTTCACATTCCCATAGTTTTCAGTGGATGCAATACACCTGAAGGGTTACATTGTGCAAGTCTCCATTGGAATCAGGTCATGTCTCATTTGTCCAAGGATAAAAATGGAGATGCAAACAACAGATGTCATCTTTATTTTGAGCCCTCATGCAGACAGGGGTACATATGGAGTACAAAAACTGTCCTGTCTAATCTCCACCCAAATCTCTGTGCCTTCTATTTGCCTTTGGGTTCCCATCATGAAGGTGAGCAAGGCTGTCGTGGTTTGGCTTAGCCCAGGTTTTTCTACTGTGGCTGGGGGGCCCACAAAGATGGCTCCTCTGTGAAGCTTCTCCAAGCCTTCACCATGTCCAGCTCTGAGGTGATGGACATGCTGCTGGCCAAGGCTGGGCCAATTAGAGATGTTGGTTACGCCTCTGTGAAAAACATATTTAAGAAGAAATCAAAACAATGGGGGCACGCACTTTTCCTTAGCCAGAGGAGGAGGAGTAGGTGAGAGCATGTGAGGGAAAACAACATGGAGAGACCAAGGTCAGTGGAGAAGGAGGGGGAGGGGAAGCTCCAGGCACCGGAGCTCTGCAGCCTCTGCAGGCCATGGTGAGACCCACGGTGGAGCAGGGGGTGCCCCTGCAGCCCATGGGGGCCCATGGGAAATGCTGAGATCCACTCGCCCATGCCAAAGCGAGTGGATACCCTGGAGGAGGCCGTGGTCCAGAGGGAGTCCTAGTGGAGAAACAGGCCTTGACTTGCACCCTGAGACTGAACTGACTGCCCCACACTGGAGTGGGTGGGTGCCTGAGAGAGAGAGTGGTCCAGCAGAAGTCTGGTAAAGAGAAGAAGCCTTGCTCCTGAGATGGAAATAGCCTGGCTTGGAGGTCTATACCCCATGGAAGATGCACCCCACGCCGTAGCAGTTTTGGGGAGACTGCTTGCCTGTGTGGGGACCAGCGTCACTGTAGCAGTGTCGGGCGGGCTGCCGACAGTGAGACCCATGGCTACGCAGAGGAAAAGAGCCTCTCCCCTAGGCAGGGGAAGAAGATCTGGGTGATGAACTGACCTATCCCCACCCCATGCCTTGTTCCCTTGTGCAGCTGCTGGGAAGGAGGGAGGGGGTTGAGTGGAGAAATAGTGGCCTTGAAGGGTTTATTTTACTTCTCATTTACTCCTCTGACTCTGTTAGCAATAAATTAGATCACTTTGCAACCTAAGTTAGTTCTGTTTTGCCTGTTTGAGTGCATGTTCTCCTGGGTTTCCTTATCTCAGCTCATGAGCCCTGGGTGTGGGTGTGTTAATTTGGGGGTACCTGGCATTTGGCCAGGCTCAAACCACAACAAAGGCCCATTGGAATTCAGTGTCACCTTGGCTTATCCATGCCTCTGCCACATAGCATGAAAATGGAGGCTTATGTAAAAAAGGATTCCATTTAAAAGGAAATAAACTCATTTAAATTTTCAAACCTTTTTATGAAAAAAAGCTTCATTTTAAATGCATTCTCCCTTTGTTGAGATTATTTCACACATCACATCAATGCCAAACCATTATATCATGCATGATGTATCCAACAGAAAAGCAAGCCTGCCTACAGAATGGCAAACCAATATAGTAACTAAAGCTAGAGGGAAATATTTTTTCAACACAAGAAGCTTTTCAAGGTTTTGAAAAGTCTCCCATCATATCAAGATGTAACCAAGGCTTTCAAAAGCTTCCAGATATTTGCTGAAGCAGAGACCTTAACTTGAACTGCATCTCAGAAGTACATGCTACCCACTACTCATTCAGGCTCCCTCTCTTCCTCCATTCCCAATTATTTAAATATTTGTACAATGTGGAAAAGCACTAAGAGTTGAGATCAGAAGACGTCCAAGCCCACATTTATAATCCTCTCCCAGGATATGAAACACCTGGAAAGGGCCATGAGCTTCCCACACCCTAGCAGCACTAATCACTCTAATGCTACCCATTCACCTTGGCTTCGTAAACCAAAAACTGTGTTTCTGGTCAGGGACCCGTTTAGCATCTACCATTCCACCAAACTGAGCTCTAAAAAAAAAAAAAATAAATAAGAAACCTGTGTAAATTCTGGTAGGCTGAAAATGTTAAGTCAGAAAATTCTTGACCCTTTGAGTAACAGCAACACAAGGATTTCAGCTACAGAAAAGGAAATAGGATCCAGATCATTCCTGTCCTGTCTTCAGGATAAAAATTGTCCCTCAATAGTTCTCCTAAACTGTCCTCAGGGGAGCAGGATAAATAAGGCTCAGGCACATGGTCAGAAGTTACCAGGACAGATCAGAGAAAATGGGTTAATTCTCACTGGAGGAGGAAGGTTACATGCTGACCCAGCTGGATGTTTCTGGATGATGGAAGGATAAATAAGCGCCCAGACTGATTCCTTCTAGTCTTACAGCCCAGAAAAACAAAGAGACTTGAGTAAAATATCAAGGTATGTTAAGTTTAGAGACAAATGTTTCCTCATTTGTGATAAAAGTACAGCTCTAGGCTTTTGAGCAACAGAGTGAAATTATTACAAGTATGTTGTACACATTAGAATCCTTCAACTGCTTCCTTCAATTCCATGCAATCCAAATTACCGAGAAATCCCTAATTTTTATTAATGCCTACGTAATTTACAATTTTATCAAGAGCCTGTATAAACATCAGATTTCTTCTAGAACAAACAACTGTATCCCTAATTCACCATCAGACTTGCAGAGCTCAGTAACTGTGGTTTACTCTCTTAAATATTTATAATATGTAGCCTTTTCATTATGTTTTGTAACCCCAAATCTCAGCTTTTCTAGGCAGACTAAAGGGAGTATTGCCACCATCAAATATGCCTACATAAGGATGCTCATCGCCTCTAATGAAGCCTGCTGAGAAATAGCAATAGACGCTAAAAAAGAAGAAAATCTTCTGGCATTGGCTGTGCAGGGAGTCTGTCTATACCATTCCTTTTCTTTATTATTACCTTTTTGCTAAGGGGAATCGTAAAGTACTGAGAGGGGAAGAAGTTCAGCCCAGATCCCATAGTGAGTCACTTGAAGAACCAGGAGGAGAAATGAGGTTTTCTGACTTGATCCACTGTGTTAGAGCTTCACAGTGTTTGAGACTCTGTCTCTGTTTCTTAGTAATCCACTCAGGGAGACAAATCTTGCCCCAAGTCAGCCATGATCTCAGCACCAATTGTACACACACAGTCTTCAGAGAACTACTCAGCACATTGTTTTAAAAGACCATAAAAATTAGAAGGAAGCAAGGAATCTCAATTGCTCTAATCAATAAGCCCCATCTCCTGCCTCTCCCTGGACTCACCACATATGGAATGTAATACTCAAACATGTCATTAGGTTTGCTAATTACAGTTATTAAATGCTAAAACAAACAGCTGATAATTTCTTACTGTTTTTCAAGTTGAGTTTTCATGAGCTTTGCTCTGATTTAAAGAGGCAAACAGATGGTCTGGTTATTAGTGCTCTGGAAAAAAAGAGTTAGAAAACCACATGTTCTTCAGGACACAGAGTACACTGAGAACATATATTTAGCCATATATGCCTCACATTTTTCCTACAAAATCCTTTGTTGATGGCCTTTCCTGTCAGTGGCTTCCTTGCCAGTTCTTCCCATCTCCCTTTCTTCTATCCCATAAAAACCCATGGCTAAATTCAGGTTTTATTCCCAGAAGTAGGATCACATAATTTTTTCTCCATAAATCATCCAGGGGACATAGGAGTAATGGCACAAAGCACTGAGAGGCATACCACATTAAAAGAAAACCTTAAAGAAACCTCAGAAAACCTGCATGCAGGCAGGCAGCACAGTCAGTGGCCTTCTGATGACCACTTTTCCAGTCAAGCCTACAACCAAGAGGAAAGAGACTTCAATGACAAGATCCCTGTTCTGGCAGCTGCCTGAACACGACACCTCTTAGTGGTGGGCCCAAATATTTCTGCCTATGGTGGCCCCAACTGCCCACAGGTAAAGGAAGAAATTGGCCACCCCAAAGTGTTACTGATACAAGCTCTGTGTACGTGCTTTACTAGTCTCAAGTCCTAACACACATCCCTGCCTGTTAATACACAATAAGCTGAAATTCCAGCTATGTGTAGTTCTATTGAGGACAGGAAATTATCAGTTTCTGTTAATGCAGACTTCTTGTATACAGCAGATAATGATTTCATCAAGCTGCATCTCTCCAGTTCTATCAGCCCTTCTACTACAATCCTTACCTGCTTGCAATGATCCACATTTAAGGGTTTCAAACCCTCTGCTTCCTTTGGCACTCTCTTTATGAACATGAATTCAAAAGGATTAACCGGAGACACAGGCTAATGTCCACACATGTAAAGGCTCCCAAGAACTTTGTCCAACATCCTGCAGCACACCAGCAATGGAAATGGGAGCAGCACACAGTGTCTCTGGCCCCCATCCAGATGTCTACTGCAGTTCAAATGAATGTGCTACTTCATCTGACCCTGCAGATCATAAGCTGACCAATCTTGGTGTTGTAGACTCTGCTGAGACCGTGAGTTTCCAGAGGAGCTGAAATAATCCTCATCAGGTATTTCAGTCCAAAATATGGTGAAAAAATGAATTATAATGAAGAGAACTAGGAGACAGATGGAGCTCAGCTGATGTCAGGCACTTCAATACAGTGATAAACAATACACTCTGAATTTCTAAATCTAATTGACAGACTTCCTAGGAAAGCGAAGTATCAAGGAATTGGTATCCAGAGTCTTAATGTAACATTCCTTTCCCTGTCATAGCTGAGATGCATGAGAGTCTACTTGCTACTGGACTTACTGCGAGCAGACTTCTATACTAAAACTCCTCCAGCTTCAAGATGGACTAATTTGTTGTAAGGGTCATACATAGGATTAACTGTGGGACTACCCTCCAATTCAGTTCATTCCAGGTGATTCTAGTGCAAGTGACAGAAATTTAAGCTCCCACAACAAGCCCACCTGCTAATTAACGCAGCTGCAGTGCAATCACCAGGGCCTGATCCTCCAGAGTGCTGCTCTTTGCAGCATCCATATCTGAGAGTCAATTGCCCAAATCAAATTCTAATGGCAAACTCTTACAACATTACATTTAGGGTTAATGATGCCAAAACCAAGGCTAATTGTTCTCACCAGAAGATCTCCTGGCAGAGCAGGTCAGAGGCTGCAGATGGGATGCCTAGTGCAGCCCCTGAAGGATCATATTTGCTTTCAAGTAGATCTGTTCTGCAGTCACCCAAAGCCACTACATGGATTTGAAGAGACCACCTGTTGTGGCCTGTAATTCATTGTCACTGCTTTATGCAAGTATTTTTGGGTACTTCTTTAATTTTAAATCTACACTGGCCAATAAGCTGCAGAGGTAATAGTTTCATTTCCCAAGAAGAAAGTTATTATTCCAGGAAGGTATAACTAAGGACAAGTGAGACTCGTTAAAAGGAAGGGAATACCTTCTTAGTGTGGAAGACAAAACTTCCAGAGAGAGTACAGAGTAACTTGTTTCTTTCTCTGGAAGTAGCTGGATTGCCAAGAAGTATCAGGGGAGCACTTGTACCCTCCTCTTTAACACTGACGCTAAAGCTCTCTGCCTTTTGCCCCAGCTACAAATAACGTTTGTTGGTCTTGTGTCCTCTGTTGCAGATGTAGGGGAGTAGCTATGTACATTTAACAATTGAGAAACTGAACAAAATAAACCCCAAATCTTCTAAAACAAAACACCCCACTGCAAAAACTGCAGCACTACAAAACACCCCTCTTACTCCTGGACAAGGGAAGGGAAGAGAACAGCATGTGGAGATGCCAGTCACTGCTGATGGTGGTACAGACACTCCAAACTCACACTACAGGGCACAGTGTTAGAAGCTGTACAGAACACGGAGAAACAAAGAGGCCAGATTCACCCTTGTGATGGTTTGACCCTGGCCAAATGCCAGGTACCCATAAATTAACACACACACACACACACACACACACACACACACACACACACACAGGGCTCCTGAGTCCTGAGATAAGGAAACCCGGGAGAAGACGCACTCAAATGGGTAAAACAGGACTAACTTAAAGAGTTGCAAAAAGTGATTTTATTACTAACAGAGTCAGAGGAGTAAATGAGAAGTAAAATAAACCCTTCAAAGACCCCTGATCACACACTCCTTTTCTTTCTCATTTGAGACAAGCATGGAGAAATAGTCAAGGAATGCCATGTTTTTCTCATAGCAGATTTCCCTTTTTTGAAATCTCCATTGATTTCAAACTATACCAGGAAATGGTATAAAATGGAAAATATTTTTCTGTACCAAATATAGAAGAATTGTTGATGTTTCATTTGAAATTTCCATTCCAGACGAAGAGGAGAATGGAAACTTTTAATTTAAATCAAAACTCTTTGTGCAAATACAAAATATTTACATCATTCAAAAATGAATTATTTGGGTTAATTTTATTCCCAACCCAATACAAATTCCACTGTCCATAAATCAGCATTTGAGACCTCATGAAACCAGGATGTGAACTCTTTCAGTGCCCAGAGGACTGAGGATCTCCTTTCAACCCTTTCTCTGAAGAGTGAAGTGCATCCACTGCAGAAAAAAAAAACCATGCAGCTCCACATGTGGTACCTCTGGCACTAAGCGACCTATGGTGTCTTTGGACAAGTTTTTGGGAAGGTCAGTGTCTCCTCCTCTGAGCTTTCTTCTTTGGTTTATCCTGCTGGCCTAAATTTGGTGGAACTTAATTGCATCACTGTCCTTCCTTTAGATCTGTTTATGGTCTGAAAGACCTTTCAGGAAATCTCTGCTTTTCCTTAAGGCTCTCAGTCAGGTCCAGATATTGCTGTGACCCAGCTCACAAGGTTGCTCCCGAGATGTGGGGTTGGTGACAGTGGGCTACCAAAGGATGGAGATGGCTGAGCTGTTACCACATCCATTTGTCCCTGCTCTATGGCCTTAGGTGCCCAAAGAGCACAGAAAAACCTCCTGCTTCTGCTTGTCACAGCTACAGCAGGCAGCTCCCCAGCTTATTACACTCCTCTGCCATTTGCTGCTGATTCCCCCATGCTCAACCACCTCTCAGAAACCTGGCCAGCCTCTTCCTTTGTACTCCTGCCTCAGCAGATGAGGAGGCAGTACCTGGGTGACAGCAGGAGCCCACGCGCCACCGCTCTTCTGAGCCCTCCAGGGAGCAGAAATACCGGGAAGGATCCTGAGAAACTCTTCTGGGTGGGATGTGGGCAAATGCTTTCAGTGAGACTGATGACATTAGTCAACTAACAAGCTTTTTATAGCCTAAGTGCATGAAAAGTTCCATGCATGGGAAGGGAACATGGCAACACATTCCCCTCCCTCTCCTGGAGGGGAACTTCATTCTGTACTGCACTATCAATAGAAAATCTCCCATAAATACAATCAAGCAACTGAACAACACCCCAATTTACACCACTCTTGTAAAACAGCATCTGTGTTTCCCAAGAAAGACTATAGGCCCAGTTTCCAAAATATTTCACCACCTCTCACTGAAAAAAAGCATCTAAAATAATCAACGTGTTTTATTTCCTCTCCTCAGTGTTCGTCTCCTTCTCAGAACAGAAAAATCAGTCTCTGGCTTGTAACTCACTCCCTAATGGTTCCCAAAGCTGTTCCATTTCTGGAAGCAACACATTGAACCACCCAAGCAAAGCCAAGATTTTATTAGGATTTAGACAACAAGCAGGTGGCCAGAGCCTCCCCACTGCCAGCCCCCTGCTTAATATGCTTCCAGAAGGTCAGTGATGGAAGCAATCAGACAGCAATGGACAGCTGGGATGCCCCCCACCACAACAGCTCAGCCCATCGCTCTGCATAGGAGCTATGGAATGGGATTTTCAGCTACTCTTCAGACACATATGTGAACGTTGTTCAGGTTCAGTCTAGCTCATAGATGAGATCACTGGAAGAAACCAAGAACCAGTTCCAGGAAAAATCCCGATATTATCCACCACCCCTCAACTTTCCTGCAGTGCAGGGATGCAGATGCAGAGCCCCGTGCCTGCTGCTTGCTGCCGGCTCAGTCAGCCGAGGGAAAGTGCCAGGCACAGAGCCCCAGACAGCATTTAGGCCGGATGAATCCATGCCCAGACAGTTAGAGCTGTATGTCAACTCTGAAATTAAGTGCACTTTTGAAAGCCTGAGTGCTCCTCTGAGATGACACGGCTGTGCAGGCAGATCCTGTTGTGCCTGCTCTGGAGCAGGCGGCAGCCGCCCTCCCTTCCCTGCCTTTTCTGCCCTGTTGCTTTGCAGGGTCCAGGTGTGGAGCATCCACTACACTGGAATGTAAAGCAGCCCCTGCCTGAAGGGTCTGGTGTGTTATCTGTAATTTTCCTGTTGAATCACAGATAACAAGCTGGTGAGCCACAGCTGATGAGAAAACCAATAAACTATGTAACTGAGATGTTCAGCTGAGAGTTTTTAGGTGTGCTGATAAATTCTGCTGGTGTAAGGAGAACCCCCTTGACAACTTTACTGTATTATCATTAAAATTAAATGTAGTATTAAACTCTGAAGAACATTCAATAAAACTCTCCTGTTCCTCAAGGAAGCCTGATTAAAACACCATGTGGTCTCAGAGTCTGTGCTAACTACAGAACTTTCTTTTTTGTCAATCTTGCAAAGTCCAGCTATTTGATTTTTCTGTCTTGTCATACATTTTCTCTTCCATGCTCAAAGCATAATCTATTATGGAAATTATTCCATTTTAATTAAAAAAACCCCTAGCCATCAGTTGAAATGCTAAAATAATTTTCTTAATCTGCTTTATTACAACAGTCCAGAGGAACACTGGTCAGTACTTACACTCTGGGCTGGAAGGGGATGCTGGGGCTATTGCATTGAACACCAGCAGCTCAGAGTGTTCTGCCCGCAAAGGCCCCTGGCAACTGTTGCCTGTAGTCATTGCATTTGGAGACCATGAAGAGGAGGTGTAAATCCTAGAACATCTAGCTGTGTCAGGAACGGCACATTTTGAGCAGATCCAAGTCTGGAGGCTGGTGAGTCTATATGGAGCAAGCTGTACCCTGCCTGCAGCAGATCATGGTGTGAAAGCCTGGGGGACTGTGCTGGCACTGCTTATTTAACACCTCCCTCTGCAAGGCAGGCCTTGGCACACGACAGTGTCTAACGAGCTGATGATTTGATGTGAGACCCTGCGGCTCAGAGCTGAACACAGGCGCCATCAGTGGAAGGGGCTACGTGAACAATCCAGACAGGGTGTCATTATTAAATATTCCATGAATTACCAAATGATCCTGCAGTCATTTCCATGCAAAGCAACAGCAGGAGCCAAGAACTAAACTGCAGTGCAGTACAGTCCCTGCATAAATTCCTCCCCTTCACTTCCCCAGAGCACCCAGTTCAGCTTTTTTGTCTCAAACAAGTGTGCAGGTACGCTGTGTTTTTATGACTATGTTCCCCTCTTTGGAGCGGTGAAAGCCAACCACGTAAAACATTTCAGGACATTCAGATTGAGACTTCAGTGCAAGATAAAGTGCTCCTGCATATGAATGCTGTTGGGATAGTCTTGTGTTTTCATACAAGATTTTTGGTGTCTCAGAAACTTCCCTCAAACTCCTGGATTTTCATGTCATTGATGAGAAAATTTAGCATTTATAGATCCTCAAATTGTTTTCCCAAGTCATTACTGGACTTGTGATCCCTGGGCTATTTAACTGTTACTACATGGGAAGATATCTCACACCAGCTATCTGTCAAGATGAAAATTTTCTTGCCTGGATGACATCTCCACAGCTCAGCAAGATGATGAGCCCCATCCTCATGGGCCTGGGGACTCAACTCCAACATTAGGGCAGAGATCCAGGGACGAAGAGTCCGGTCACCTAACAGCCTTGCTGTAATGCAGTCAGCATTACTGTGGAGACGTAGGAAACAGAAAAGCAAAGAATGCAAACAAGGAGAGCTGGCTATTCTGGATAGATGTTTTCTCACTGCAAGCAGCCTGAATGGTTTGTAATCATCAGAAACGCTGCCACTGGAAATACCCTGGGTTTATGCTGCCAATTTGAGTGACTTCATGCAAGATTGTGATTGCTTCAGGGTTTCTCTTCCCCCTCTCAATGACAAGTTGTAATTCACGCCAGAAACATTATCATCCAAGCTATTCTCAAAGCCTCTTCCATATTGTCTAGTCCCCATCCACCCCCAGATCCTCGGGATTTGTCTCCTGAATGAAGGCTGTAAATCTTTGTACAGAATGACAGGAGAACTTTGAGCATCTGAGTTATTATGTAAATGCATCATCAATGGTACTTTTAACTGCAAGTTGATTGGGACTGTAAATGGAACATCAGTGATTTATGTGTCTGAGTGCTTCCTATGTAGAGGAATTAATGCTTTTCACTGACCTTAAACCAAAAATAGGATCCCTGAAATGTCCTGCATGCTGAGACAGCCCGCATGTGGGCTGGAGCTAAGAAGCTGCCTTTCATCCTATCCATGCTGCTAATTTACCTGTGTCTCAGAATATTAAGAAAATCAACATGGACCAGTTTCCAATGCTCTGAGTATTACTGGGTAATCCTGACCCACATACAGCCTTCTTCCTAGCAGAAGAGCTAATTTAAGTACTACCAAGTCCAAACATGAAACTGGTCCCTCAAGACTTTGCAGCATCATAAAGACCAAGATGTGGCAGACAGTGATCATGATGGTTTGGAAGGATCAAGGAATGATGTGCTCACCTGACACAAAGGCCACTTTCTCCTTCAGTATAGGAAGGACATCAGCAGCTTTTAAACCATCATTTCGAAAAGAACCTGCAAAACAGAAAAACAGGAAAGTCACATTAGAAGAAAGCATGTTCTTACTCCTAGTTTCATGGACATGCCATGATTCTTGAAATCAGACTGCAGAAAGTTTACAAATTACACAAAAGCACCAAGAAACAGACCCAATGGCTGATGAACAAACAACATTAACATCAATAGAGATACGTTCATTAAAAAAACCCCAAAAACAAAAACAAAAAAACCAAAAAAACCAAAACCAAAAACAACAACAACAACAACAACAACAAAAAAAACCAAAAAAAAACCCCCAGAGAATCAGTTCATCACTCTATCCTTCAGAAGTTGTAACAGGTTAACAAATTTCCCACCAAGTAACTAGATTAATCCCTGCTGCCTTTTTCACAGACCATACTATCAAGTTGGTGAGATGCCCATCTTGCACAGTGAGCTGGGAGCCTTCTCCCTTCACTATTCTGAACATAGCCCAGGTAAAATTGCAGGGAACATTACAGCATATACACATCCATTTAGCATCAGCTGTTGAGACAGATTTGCACAGTGGCTGGCTTAAAAAGGGCTTTTCCCCTTCCCCTTTTTCTGCTGTGCACAGCACAGCTGAGATGGAATGGCTCAAGATGGGACCACACTCAGAGGGAGTACATGGTCCTTACAAGCCAGCCAAAGTTTTCCCTGGTTGAAGAGTGGTTTGAAGCCCCAGCACATCCTCAGATAATTCATGCTGTTTGATTACATACCTGCACAGGCCATTTGCCTTCCCTGCACTGCCAAATTACTTCATGTCTCCTAAATGTTCACCAAATAAATCACAGACTTTTACTCCGTTGGGAACAGAACTGCCAACAGTTTCAGGCACCAGCAGCATCTCTCTGCTTTGTAAAAGACCAGCAGTAAAGGATCATCCCAGAGCAAGCCAGACACTGCTATTCCCACAAAAGGTGGGTTTGAAGGACATCTTTGCAGTTCCCCTGAAAAATAAGTCATCCATCACTGGGTAGTGAATAGCCATCATGACAAGTGATCTTCAATATGGCCTTAGATCTATTGCAGCTCACCAAAGAATATAACACACTTGAAACCCTGTATTTTTACTTTCTGCCTTTCACAGGATGACAGCATCCACCGTTCTTCAGAGATGGTGCCAGGGCAAGAAAGCCTTCTCACTAAGCAGCTTTCCAGAAACAAGGCAGCATTGCTGCAGCTGTCACACCCTCCTTGATGAACAGAGCAGGTGATACCTGACTATTTGAGTCTGAAAGTGTAATTGGGGATAATAGCACCCCCTTTATATTTTCTTCTATTCCTTCCAACATTTGCAGCCTGCAAAGGCAAAGTAGTTCAATCCATGTAGACATTTGGAACAGTCAGAATGAAGACTGAAATGGCCATTTCCACCTGCAGCTGAACTACAAGTGTTAGTATTATTATGGTTGAGTTACTGGTTTTTTGCCATTTGCAGTCAGATTGCGCAACAAGACTGTCTTGTATATGTAAATGTGTCCCTCACTGGTGACCAAAGGCTACAGCTACGTCTCTATGTCCCCACTTGCTCTCAAGTGTCACCTCTATGACACTCAGCTCCAGGAGATGTGTAAGTTCACCAGCTAAGCCTACAACTAGCGAAAACTAGCCCTCAAAGGAGTGAGGTAATTCACTGCAATGCCAACACCAATGTAACTGCAATATGAACAGGCACTGGAGCACAATCCTGAGGGATGCCTAAAGAGTGCATTTTGTCAGTAAAGTGTTTTGGGACCAGAGAAATGAGTCCTGATGGCTGAACACCTTCTGTGTTAAAGTAAGCAGTATGTTGTGCACTCTGTGTTAAATATATGAGACTTTGCTATTAATTTGTCTTCTTAACAAGAATAACTGCTCAGATACCAGGCTGTGGCTAGTTCTCACATCAACGGTAGGAGCTGCTCAGCCACAGGCAACATTTGGACTTTAAGCATCTCATCCAACCATGAAGCAAACGGGAACAGCCAATGTGCAAGACACATCACAAGGGTTTGAAGACACTCAAGTGGAATACTGGGCCAAATTTATCCAGCTGTAAGATCTGCAGTGTCAGTGCAAGTTGAGGTTTGGCCAGTATTTGTTCAATTTGTCAGAAAACTGGCAAAGTCAATTCTTAGGGACCCAACTGTGCAGCAGACACTATACAACTGAAATCTTTTTGAACCTTACTAAAAAAAAACAGTGGGCGTATGTAAAGAACACCACAAGGACTTCTTAGCAAGAGCCCACTACACTGAGGGCTGAAGGCCAATTTCAGACACTCTCCTGCAAGGAAGGACTGCATCTCACAGAGGAAATACACATGAAGACCAGGAGAAAAATGTATGACTTTAAAAGATGGTCACCTCCTGAGCTGCAGCAGGGCAGGCTGTAGGCAAGGGGCTCTCTGCTAACAGCCCCAATGTCCTGACTGTGCACAGGAGAGGCAAGAACAGATTTGAGTGGGGACCATGCTGCAGAAGCACTTGCCCTTTCCTCAGTATCATCCAGGATGGGTCAGACACACTCCAAAATAAATGATGAATGAACTGGAAAACTGTGAGTCTGTCCTACAACCAGGGAATAAACAGAAAGTCCCAAGAGCTGCAGAACTTCCCTTGGGATGAGGAAGGAAAGTCCTGAAGGCAGATCAGTGCCTAAAGCAATGCCTATGCTCAACCAAGTGGCAGCTCATGACCCACAGATAAAGCCATGGCCAGTGCTTCCAGAGGTTGGTCCAGTTCCTGACAAAATCCTTGCATTGGAGGCAATGTGTCAGAGCATGCTGTCAGGTTTCCAACAAGAGCTGGGGCAATGTATGCATAAATGGGAAAACCAATGACTGTAATAAAGACTCCAACAGCAAATCTGTCTCCAGGAGAGCTCAGCATAGCAATGATGTATTCCCCAGTTCTTAAGTTATTATAAGCATATCCCTAACGATGCTCATTTTCATCCTTTTCCCTAGCTGTTTCTAATACACTTGTTTTGTTTGTTTCCATGCTGGATTCAAGGCCATCCATAGCACCATCTCACTTTTGCTGCAGAGCCCCATGTACACAAAGGCTGTGCTTTGTAGCCTGCCCTACACCCCTCTATTACTCCTCTCAGACAGCCCTTCTGCAGCAGATGGCCAGAGAAGGACAGAGGGATGAAGGAAGGGCAGGTTGAACACTGAGCCATCCTGCCTTTGTCCATGCGTTGGTTTGCTGGTTCTCCATCCTCATAAACATGGGACTACACAACAAAGCTCCTCTTGCTTTCTACCTGCATGGTCTGCCAAGACACTTGAACACTGCAATCAACTCTTTACCAACAAGGAGGCACAGAGAGCACAGTGCTGTGACCCTGTCACCCTGCAGCTCCTCACACCTTCATCACATCCTGCTTTAGTGTGCTATTCACAGAGCAGGGACACTATGACTGGCCACAAACTTTTATTACTCCAGTGACGTAAGAAGAAATCACACCATGCTAGCCTGAGCAGCTGACAGTATAATGTGTTCTTGTAAACTTGGAAGCACTGAAGAGTGAAGGGTGGATCCTCAGCATGGCTGATTCACGTTTCAGGGCAGAGCAGCATCGCATTTGCACAGAACAACTCCTTGCAGGGACTCCCTGGGTGGCAGAATTAGCTCACAGTTTTTGATGAGATGCTGTAATGAGAAGCCAGATGAATGAGCTGAGAAGCTTAAGGCATGCTTCCATGGTAAATGCAGCAATCCTGAAATTGAGAAAATTTGTTTTTCCCCTGCACAAATGCCCCAATTGGCCTGGAGAGCTCACTGCAGAAGGACATGGATGGAAGTCAGCAGCTCAAGGGGCTTCCTGTTTGGAGATCTGCAAACAACAAACATTTCCAGTGAACTGTAAAGATTAATAAAATAAGCAAGAATTTTGGAAAGGATGTAAGCCTACAGACTTTGAAGTGAAAGCCAAGCTCCAACTCTTGGACTGAAAAATAAATTCTCCCCAGAGAGAGCTCTGCGAGCTTTAGGATTTCTTTCTCTAAGCAGAATGCAGGGCTTCTGTTGGAGATACTGTCTAGGGCTAGATGGAGCAATGGTCTGCTCCAGAATGGCTCTTCCTAGAAAAGCTTCAGTTCTAATCTGAAAAATGCAGCTCTTGGCTTCAAATAAAGATCAGCTGCTGGAAATAGGGAAATACTTTCTATACTTAAAAAATGTATCCATAGGCAAGAAGAAGGCCTCCTGTCAGAGCACTGCATGGGGCTTAATCTCTCAGCTCCTGATGCCTTCAGCAAGAGTTGTTCATCCCACGCCCCATGCAATGTTTCAGGAAAGGCAGCTCACATTCTCATAGTTCTCAGAACAGATTTGACTATTTAAAAACTTTGCCTTAAAGTTTTTTTAACCAAACAAAACGGAACTCCTTGGGCTAAACCCACCCCTCGAGGATCTCCAATGGAGTCCAGGATGCAACAGTAGGATTAATCTGGTCCATATTTCTTCTTCCCCCAGTAAAAGCCTCTCCTGTATTTCTATACCCCCATTCCCACACCCCAGTTTTTGGGGCATTTATCTCCCAGGTGTATCATAGCCTATTTGCCTTCCTACCTTTCTATTTCCTCCCCAAAGTCTCAGTGGAATTTAGTTGTCTTTGCAGTACTGTAGCATCTTGGCTTTCTACAACACACAAACAGAAGGGACGTCTGATGTGAGCACAGAGAGGCAGAACAAAGGAGACTTTAGTATTCCCACTGTAGCCTTTGCAAACGGAGACGCAGAGAGATTGACTTGTCCAGTGTCAGACAAAAAGTTTGTGTGGAGCTGAACCCTCATTTCCCCAAAGCTTTTCTCATACAAATATCCCTTTGTTTTCCAGCAGAATATAATCCTACTTTTTCTTCTCTTTATACTTCTGGCTTCCTCTCTCGCCATTATTCTTTCCTTCTGCATTTCTGCCTCAAATATTTACCTTTTGTGTGTGCTAAACCCTCTTTAACGCCTTTCTCCCCTTCCTGCAGGCTATTGTCTGTCCCTGCAGGGCTGTGAGCCTTCCCAGTTTGATTTCCCTGATTTTCCACAAGCCATGCAGAGGGGCTTAGCCAAGGGCTGCTGGGGCCTTTACCAGTGGAATTTTGCTTGCTAAGGCTCATTGGTTCAAGGCAGAGAGGCCACAGCACAGCACAAGCATTTGGTTGAATAGAAGCAACATGTGCTGTGGACTAGTATTTTTGCACCATCTGGCAGAGATAAATGAGGCTGGACACTCTACATCTGCCGTTTGCTCTTCTCTGGACAACAGCCTGATCCCTAATGCAAAGAAAGAGCATTTTGGTGCCCTGAGCTGCCCAGGAGCCTGCGAGGCTCTCCTGCCATCCTTCCTCACTGGAGGCAGCAGAAGAGCAGGCTTTGATTTCACAGAGAAAGGAAGGATCCAATTGAATTGAATCTAAGGACAGCAACAGAGAAAAAAAAATACAAAATTAAGCTGTAAGTGTCATTACCAACTATTACTGAATATTAACCCAGCACTATATACTTCTCTGTAATGACCAATAAAAGGAAATACCTTGTCTCATGGGAAGCATTTAAGATTGCAGGTTGGAGTGTGGCAGGGGCAGGGTGAAAGGCAGGTTGGATTAGCACCACAGCCCTGGGGCAAGGATGATGGCCACCTCCCTCCATCCTCCTCTGTTTGCTTTCTCCAGTCACCAGCGTGCAGTGTGCAGACTGACACACAGATCCATGCAATAGCTTCAAAAGTTGCAAGAAACATGGATACCAAATAGATAGTCTGCACAAAAGACTGATCCCACTGTACCATATGCCACACTATCCCAGCTGAGACAAAAGTACATGAATTACATTGCTGTGTTTATTCTAAAATGAAAATATGAATGTAGGGTTTGTACGTAATAGTTAGGCTCAGTCCAAGGGTAATATTATTTTCTCTCTGTTTCTTTATTCTGTCCTTTTTTTATTAATTATACATCACTCCTGCTTGCTGAAATATCCTTCTGGCCACAACTATTGAGTAGCAGTACTACAGGCTACCTCCACTTCCAAGTTTTGCCAGCGGATGTCAGAGGTCTGGCTGCTTTTCTCCCCCTCTACAACAACAGGTTGGTCCCTCTGATTTCTCGCTGCTTGAATCCCCGAACAGGGAGGAGTCCCTGCCAGCACAGCCCTGCTCCCTCCCCTGCCTGTAACACTGAGAAAGGCAGGGCTGGGGTTTGGGGGACCTTGCTAATTGCCGAGATAGTTATTCCTTCCACGAGGTACTTGGCAGCATTGAGCCTCCCAGCATAGCCTTTAAATGTCCACACATTTAAACAGTAGCCGCAGCTTGAAAGCAAGCCAAAGAATAGGAAAGACCTCAAGAAAGATAGAGCAGCTTGCAGCAAGCATGCAAATTCATTAGCCTGTGAGCACATGTGGCCTCTAATAAGCCGTGTTCAGCATCTGAAGCCCAAAACATCCCACCCTGTGCATCCCACCTACACCAACAGCCAGGCTTTGCCTTTTCTTAAGTGGCACAAAACCATTCAAAGTATCAGAAGGATACTGAATTTATGCACAAACTGCAGAGGAGGCTCTCCTTCAACTCCATCCATGGGGGATTTTACTAATTTCATTTTAAGCATACACTAATAGAGATGCTAAGAGAATTCAATGGCTGTGAGTCAATCTTCTGCACATTTCCTTTTCATTTTCATCAGGACTTTGGAATCTGGCTGAGATCTTTCAGTTCCTACACTTAGAAAAATAATTAGACGTTATAGATAGCCCTGTGGATAGCATATCTGACTGCTAGTCAAAAGACTTGGCTCTGTTTGTGGTTCTGCTCATAAATTACTTTATGATCCTGAACAAGCTGTTTTAACTGTGCCAGATCTTGGTTTTCCTCTTTACAGAATAGAAATAATGACTGCCCACATTAGTAAAGCACAGTCAGGTTCACAGACCTCAAAAGCACCTTTCAAACATGAATTAATTTTGTCTGAAAAAACCTCTCTGAGTTCTCTGAGGCAGGGAAGTGTTGCAGTGCACTTTTACAGACAGGCAAAGATGAGGCACTGACCGTAGGAAAGACTTGCTCCAGTGATCCCAGAAAAGGTTTTCTGGGAAGGAATGGAAGACATTAGGAGAACTGGAAAAATTAGATCATCTGACACAAAATCCTGTGTTTTATTTCTTAAGTGTACAAGGGATAGATGTGCTGCCCTAGAGGGAAATAAGTATATTCAGCACCTTGAGCTTTTAGTGGTTAAGTTTCTTGCAATCTACAGATTGCTCTACACATCAGTGACCACCCAGATGCAATAGTCTTTTATAGTGTTAATAAACAGTTACAGGCCATTTGTAATCTCAAGTCACATTTTAAACACGGCCATGGTCTCTATCCAGGCCTAGTGTGAATGAATATTTTCTTTTCATTTCACTCCCCTCTCAATTACAATTGGGTTTCTTATGGAAACATTCCTCAGAATTTTATAATCCCATAAAAAGTTTAGAACTGCTATGGGAAGGATGCAGGCCCTCTTTGAAGCTGTAGAGGGTGGGTACCCAGGGTTCTATCCTCTATTAAATTCTTTAGGTAGGAATAATTTCTTTTAACTGGCATTGGTTTAGTCAACAGGCTTTTTCCAAAAAGCTGGAAAAGGGTATCTGTGAGCACCTGTCACATAGCAGTGACATGCTTAGGGTTTCCCATCTGTCTCCCAGAAAGCCTCCCACTCACAGCCCCCAGCCCCCAGTAACTTCTCCAGGACAAAAAAAATATAATAAAATATCTAATTATATACAACATTGAAGAGGCACTTTGCTGATACGCCAGCCATACAAATGAACCATATGCCAGTGCCCTAAGTGTGCTTTGCAAACATCTGCCTCTCAGGGGGATTTCATGCCAGACAGTAAGAAAGCAACTTTAATTAGAGGCCAATTGAGATCCTTGTCCCAAAGCCTGTGACTGCCCTAAAAAAAAAAAAAAATCCTAAATAAACAAGGCAATTGCATTTCCCCCCATATTTAAAAACACTCTACATTTTCTCTTTTTAATTTTTCTTACAGGATTCAATATGCCCCATCCAAACAGATGCACAAAGTTCCCATTGCCTTCAGAAAAATCCCTGTCCAGGAGAGATGGTTGTGTCCTATATGAGTGACCGAGTGGGTTTTAAATTAGTCATTTTTAACTGTGGTTCATTCAATATTCACAAACCAGCACCTCACAATTAATTAGGCTTACATTTCCCCCGTCTCACATCGCCTCAAATCCCATCTGACCGGATACACTTCTGCCTTTGCTCATCTCCTTTGGTCCCTCTTTCTTTCTGCCAGGGCTTATGATTTCAGCTTGCAGCTATTGTGTCATCCCGGGAAGCTGATTTTAAAAAAGAAAAGAAAAAAAAAAGAAAAAAGGAGTAAAAGAAAACCTAAATCTGCAATTCAAAAGGGAGTTTCCCTTCCTGTGCATGAATTCCCTGGTTAGGGATAAAGCAAGATCCAGGCCCTAAGCTCTTGACAGAGGCCAGGCAAAAGTAGAAACCATCCCTGCAGAGGGGTAAATGGGAGAGTAGACAAAGCCCTGGTGGGATTGCAGAGGCTGCTCCCACCCCTGAGCAGGACACAGTTCATTCAAACACGGCAGTTGCAGGTCTCTGGGTGATGTATCTCTGGACAAACGCAGCAAAACCAAGGCAGCAAGAAGAGCAGCAGAAAGGACTCCAGGTGACATCAGGCAAAGCTCGGGGGCACATCAGGAAGGCCCCTTGGGGGCACAGGAAAGGCTCATGGGCTACACTATGATGCTGGGCTTCTCTAAAAACCACTCTCCACAGCCCTTACTTGCAGAGCAAGACCTCCTGTCTCACCCCACTCTTCTGTCCTTACTGCAGTTTCCCAGAGCCTACACTCCTGCAAACCAATCTACAACCAATCCCATCCCACCAACAGGACCTGTGCATAACCCATTTGCAGCTGACTTCAGATTGCCCAGACCTCTCTGACCAAGCACTGAACTGCGAAGTGGCAGTGGCAGCAGCTCGTCTGAGGATCTGGCCAGGAAACACTGTGGGTGTAACAGCAAACGCTTTAACTTCCCCACCAGCATCCCAAATCCAAACAAAGCCAGGGCAAACATTTTACATACATCAACGGGAAAGGGAAGGCAAGACACTCACAGGACTAAATAATTTATCTGCCTCCCTTACAGATGCTGACAGTTTTGACACACATTAAACATTAATGAAAATCATTTCATGGATGGCTGAGTCATGCCAGTCAATGGATAATCTCCTGCCTCTCCACCTGCCCCTTTCACCCTCATCTGGCTCCTATCGCAGAGTGCAGCAACTTGTAACTCTGCTCTCTGAAAGAGGCCAGGCTCCCCCAGATGCCAAAGAGCAGAGCAAAAGCACCGAGGGGGCTGAATAGACCCCAATGAACACATGGACGAGAACCAAGCCCACAGAGCCCTAACCCCACTGCAGTTAAATTCACAAACCTGCTCTTTTGTTAATTAGCTAACACGAGATGCTGTGAATCATTTTGGAGAGCAAATTACCTCCCTGATTTCCAAAAGCTTCCTAGCTGCATTTCTTTTTTTAACTTACTATTTTTTCCTTCTCTCAATGTATAAATGCCAATTAAATTACTGCCTGCCTCTGTTTAATCTAATGTTAGCCTACTCATATTTTCAGCTGCTCCCTGATGCCAGTATGGCCTCTTATGCCCAAATCTCTTTAGCATGCCAGTATAAATGTTTATAGCCCTAAGACTTAGTGCTGTAAGAAGCTTTACATTTTTGTGTTAATAACCTGTGATGTTATTGTAATGTTGAATTCAAAAGGATCACCAATAGGTTGAAAATGCAGCTTTCCTTTAGTTTGTTCCAGCTAAGGACACATATAAAGAGACAATTGAGATTAAAGTCTATGAGATGTCTGGATCGCTTTCTGAACAAGCAGCCCTTAAATTTGCTGAAATGATACTTACCAAAAGGCAGAGTTACAAAAAGTCAGTGGGCAAGTTTCAAAGACAGAGGCTATGCATGTAATCTCATCTTTTGTATCAGAGAATTATAGAAACACCTAAGTTGGAAAAGACCTTTAAGGTCATTGAGTCCAACTGTTAACATAACACTGCCAAATCCACCACTAAACCCATTGGACTGTGATTCTGGATACCAGAGTTACCATGAATATGTTCTCCATCCCAAACATACCTTTCTTTATGGAACAGGCTAAAAGATTATCACCTAAACTTAGCAAGTTGCTTTCTTTTCACTAAGGGGAGCACAGAGCTGCATGAATAACTGGCTACAGGTTAATGAGATCTGACTGGTCTCCAGAGGGTGCAAGCTGCTGCTCTATAGATCCCTGACAGCTGGAGTCAGACGACCATCCAACTCCTCCCTTAAACACAGGTGCATAGTCTGGAACTCCTCTTTCCAGTCCACTGCCAGGCTGCACTTTTCTTTCAATGGAGGTGACAGAAGTGCAATATATTGGCAATGATATTTTAATTTTACAGATTGAACTACAAATCCTTTTCCCACACACATTTTCCCTCCTTGTGAAGGGATTTTACTGGTTGGTGGTTTCACTGAGCAGCATGCTCTGCAAAAACCAGCAATTCCAGGTAGGAGGAAACTGTGTGCCAGTAATTCGGTGTGCCAGTAATAGTCCACAAAGTTTATTAGATAGGTTTCTAAAGACAGGGAAATTATACTTTGATCTGAGATAACCTATTGCAGCCTGTAGAATCTTGCTACAGGTGGCTGTTGAGCCTCCCTTGAGTACAACACTGAGGAGCAGACCCCAATATAAACCAAGCTAAGTCAACCAAAGGATATTTAATACCTTCAGCAAATAACAGATGAGGAGAAAACAGTTTCTGCTTCCTCCCACATCTCCTACTGCAGTCGAGATTTCACTTCTTTGGCTGCAGCAGTTTTAATAACCCATTTTTATCTTTTTCCCCAGCCAGGAATCCATCCTGCACAATCACTTCATGCCAAGAATTCCTGCTCTCCCACACAAAACATGCAACCACACACACTTTCTTATATATTTGGGTTCTAGCTTTGCTGATAGAAAGACAGACCATGTCCGCATTTCCAACCCACAACTCAGCCCAGGGTTTCCATGACCTTTTCATGCAAGCCCCAGCTCTGCTGCTGGTGTGACTTGTCCATTATGTTCATTGTTCAATCACTCCGAGGCACTACCGTGCTAATCCTGCTTTGAATAAACAACAAGTCACAGTCAGAAGTCAATGAAACATTAGCAGCGATGACAAATCAGCAACGGCAAACTAACTGCACTAAGGAAAAGAAAGAAATGCACTGATATTTTTGAGCCTGCTTACAAAGAAAAACAGAATGAAAGATGGAATGGAGAGAACAGATTCATCATGCTTTGGCTTCATTACTATAATAATTAATTTATATTAGCAGGTGCACATTAAGAAGATCTGTTTCCACCCCTCTGCCACCACCAGCTGGTGCAACATGCATGTGTCAGTCATGGGAAATAGTAGTTGTGCTGATGCCCCTCACCATCTCTTATGTCTGCATCCTGCAGCTTTGTTATGGGTCCAGTCAGCAGCACTGGTAGGGCTGTACAAACACATCATAGAGAGCAGTTTTTACCCCAATGTGCCTTAAGTGACCAGAGCCAGCTATGATTGGAGACAACCAGACACAAAATTTCATTTCCCATATTTCACGGGAGCTGACTCATGGCAGAGTGCAGGTGTCATGGCCAGGTATATGATACAGGACATTTAGCCTTTTATAAACCTGATATTTAGAAATCAGCACTGGAGAAGTAGCTATGACGTTCCAACCAGAGCTTTTGCTCCTGAGGTTCCTGAGGAATCTATCATGGAAATGTTCATCAGTCCACAGATCTTTGTTTTATACCTCATCCCACTGGTGGTGGATCCCACTGCAGGATTAGACCCAACATCAGTGTTCTGTGATATTACATGGGACTGAGAGGGCCAGAAAAATATCCTCATGATAATGCTTGCTTGAATCTAACGATCTGATGAAAATTCAGCCTGTGGAAATATGTCTACCCTCTCCACCACATTTCCTAGGAAGCCCTATCAAATGTTGTGATTTCCATTTATAGCAATTCCAGAAAGCCGAGATACATGACACTGGCTACTAACAAAAGCTGCAGGATAAAACAGTAATGACATCTTGGGAACAAAAAATGCATACTGAAATATTATAGAAAGAAAGTTATTAGGCAGGAGAGGCATAAAATTGAATTTTCTGAGTGGTATACTGGCTTAAATGATAGAGACAAACAATCTTTTCATGGCCATGAGATGATGCGTTTTTGCAAATGTTTTATGACCTCACACACAGAGAAAAAAACAAAGAAATAAACAGTGTCTTCTTCCCCTGCACTGAAGTGCTACGGTCCTGAGAACACTGCCTGCTATAAGACTGCTGACAATTAAGGATTTATCACCCTGAGCAGTATCTCTGTCTGCACGTATCTGATCTGCCCATTACCATTGTACTCTGCCACACAGCACAACCATGCACTTCATGGAATAAATATCCTTTGAAGCCAAAGTGGCAAGTCAGCTGAGCACATAAATTGCCCAGATTCTACCTGGGGACAAGAATAATTATCTTTCCAAATCCACTTCAAAACCCTGACTAAAGAATACTTTCTGAAGAGGTCAAGGCCTGATGATATCTAATACTTTCAAACAAATCTTTGTTATTGACCAAATACAAAGAGCTATTTAATGCATCATGACAGCAGAATGCCTTTTCCAGGAGCACGCTCACCTGCATTTCTGCAGATCATCACTTAAGTGTTCCGTACGTCATATGACTTTCTGGCTTTGAAAGATTGCCCTTTGATGCCCAACAGACAGATGTCAGCAGAAAAAGATGGGGGGGGGAGTCCAAGCTCTGCACAGCCAGCAGTCATCAAGAGAACAGCAGTGAGCTCATCTGTGGAGACCAAGTAAGCAACAGCAGCTGAGCTGCCTCCTCACCGCTTTGCTTCCAAACAGTGTTTAGCAATAGCATAGCTACAAAAGTGCCAGTGAAATGAAGTGCCCTAAGCCACCACTACCTGTTCATTGGCTCTGCAACCACTTACTGCACCACTCAGAGTAGGAGCACCCACCACTGCTACAAATCAGGGATCCAGCAAAATAGTGCACCTGAAGCCGTAACACCGCTTAGTCCCTTGGGTGTCAATTGTTTGAGGAACAGTGTGTTGTAGCTTGCACTACCACTGTCACTGCTGTTCCAGGGATAAACAGAGGCTTTTGTCATCAGTGTTTTCAATCCAGTCCTTTTCACAAGCATTGCTATTCAACTATAATGATTGTTTTGTTACTGATTGTGTGGTTCTACTCCGAAAACTGACTCCATAAAAACAGGATCATGGAGTTCATGTTTATTGCATCTCAATGATTTCCAGATCAAATGCAGTCAGTTTACAAGTAAAAAACATGTTTGGTTTGTTTTTCCAACTACCAGGTCTACAAACTCATGCTGGGATTAGGAGTTAAGTTGTCATCTTTTTGGCTTGTACATTTGCAAGAAGAATGAAAAAGAAATCTGCTTGCCTGCTCCTGGAACAGCTGCGTATTTCCAGCTTCAACAGAGATAATAAGGAATAAAAATGAAGACAATATTTTCAAACCCACTTATCTAATTCTGCACTTCAGGGCTCCAGAAAGGTAATCTGATTTTAAAAGCTACACCAAGGGCAATTCGAAGTGACAAGACTTAAGTACCACTTAAAATCTTACTGCATATTTAGGTACGTAAATAGTATGTACTTAACTTTAGACACTCATTTTTCAGAACTGTTCCCTTTAATTTAGTCG
Source organism: Dasyornis broadbenti (assembly GCA_013397935.1). Lineage (NCBI taxonomy): Eukaryota > Metazoa > Chordata > Aves > Passeriformes > Dasyornithidae > Dasyornis > Dasyornis broadbenti. Next base: position 726,827 of record VZRN01002468.1, on the reverse strand, counting down.
GCAAATTAATCAGATTTGCAAATGATTACACAGACATAGCAGATCATTTCTGTAGGAAGGTGTTATTTTTATATAGATACTTGTCGGAGCAGAATTGCATGTTAAACTAAAATTTATGAGTCCCCAGGCTCAGTCTACATTAACTATTTGACAGCTGCAAATTACTGCATTACAGACATGGCCAATTTGCTTACAGAGACCCATGTGCACACATGTAACTTAACCATTCCCCAGCTATCTGCCAGTAAACGTCAGTGTTATAGGGGTTAGCAGCTTTCCCTCATGGCAACTCCAACAGGTTGTAACCAGTTATCTGAACCCCATTATCCCACACCTGAAAGAAACAAGAAGTTCTAGGGGCAGAGGAACAGATAAGCTTCCTACCATGTTGACAAACACATCCTCTAACTCTTTGTCATGCCTCCCATGAGTTTCCTACAGCAAAAGTTCTCAGCCATACCTTTCCTTCTCCCCATTTCATCCCCCAGTACATTCAGCTCTTTCCTCTGGGCTCCTGTGCCAAACGGTTTTGGATACCACCAGTCAAACATACATTATCTTATACCCACAGGGCTGCTCTGTGGATCATAATGTAATGGTCACCTTGAGCCTTGTAAAGGGTTTGCAGAAACATTAGCTTTGAGCTGTTTGTGAAACACAGATTAATGGTGGGTAAGCTGAGGGAATGTTTGCTCTGTTACCCAGTTGTCACAAAACATTCCTTCATGTACAGATGCACTAATTCTGACCACCCCATCTGGATCTGAGCTTTGCCTCCTCCATACTTGTGCCTTTGGGAGTTAACAACAATGTCTAATGGCAACCAAAGAAATAATCCATAAGAGCTTATAGGAAAAGTAGGCTGGAAATAAAGGCTGGGAACATGGCCAGCATTTGCAGATGCACTTAGTTAGCAAGTTCAGAGGAATGTTCCAAAATATTAGCTAGTTTTACACACCCAGGCTTTTCATGCTGGTTTCATAGGCTGGAGGTGCCTGCTTGCAAGAGCAGTCCTGCTGGGCCATCCTTGCAGCTTTTCTATGGCTTTCCTCCCTTTGCTATCTCCCTCCAACAAGGACAAGCAAGGGTGTTTAATTAAATCCAAATGCTAACATTTTTAGCTAAGTGTAAAATGGTTGATTTGGAAAGCAGTACGCTTGGCTTTCATCATTAAGGAGCAGTGAGATCAATGTAACATCAGGCCAGTAATGGCTGCAATGGTGCTGAGAGATGTAATTCTGTTCTTTGGCTTTCTATGTATTCAGGTGTAAGCTAAGCAAGTGCAGCCTCAAACGCGAATTGTGCTGCTTAGGACGTATTCGCTCCCAAGCAGTCCCATCAATCACACATCCGTTTAGTGCCAGGCAATTGCCAGTTCTTTCCCACCCAGCCTCAGCCAAGGTCTTGCCCATGATGATGAAATCTGCCTGAAGATTTGAGAAACTCACAGTCAGGCAAGGCAAGGCTGCTGTTCCTGCAACAAGCCACTGCTGACTTGCCTTCGTAAACTGCCAAGGGGACTCTGAAACCAGCACAGTGAGAAGAAGTGGGTGTACTTGTGGCTCACTCCGTCCTCCGGATGATATTTTCCCGGCAGTAGTCACAGCTCGTGCTGTTTGAGTCATCCTCATCTGAGAATGCAAATAGCTCCCAAGAAGTAACACAGCGTTTCTGCTTGTAGGCTGAGAGCTCAGCTTCTCTTCCAGTGCTCCAAGCTGAGCCCAGTCCTGGAGAGCTACAGGCTGCTCCATGTCAGGGGAAGGGCCTTGTACAGATGGCATGGTAGGATGGCAGACAATGAAATGCATGGGGCTGGAGGGAAAATTGAGCCCTCACAATACTACTGTTTTTAGACTTTGGATTAAACCCTGTCCTTTGTCATGTTGATGCAGAGAGAAGCAGCACTTGACAGTATTCAGAGAATTGTAGATTTACCCCACTAAAACCATCCTTCAGTTCCACAATTCTGTGTGACCTTCATCATGGTCTCTCTGCAAATTATTTTAATTCCTTATAAGAAAAATGGATTTGCCTTGCAATTTACAGCACAGAACATTGTATAGTTACTTGGATTTTTATGAAAAATAATATTAAATTGGAATCTAAGTTGAGTAAATTCAGATATCTGAAAGCAAAAGCAGCATTTTGTAGAAAGTTGTAATTATTCCAGACAACAACAACATCAACATCCAGAAAATCCAGAACTGAGTTAAATGTAAAAGCAAACCAAGAGAGCTGAAGTATGCAAATCAGTATTTAGGTACACTAGCAACAATGCAGAGCCTCCAGAGATACCAGGGAATGAGTACACAGCTATGGGTAGTGCACAGTACTACTGATAGCTGCAGATTTAATTGATATTGAAAGCCCATTTCATTTTTTATCTTTCCCTTATTAAATAATTTTAGAATTAGAAAAAAAAGACCACATATCTGTCTAAGAGTAACACAGAGGTATGCTACATTAATCTGGCAATAAAGCCATCATGGACAATCCGTTGGCTAAAAGCCTCAGGATGTATATCTTACTCAAAGTTGCTTATAAATTAATTTGTCCCAAGAAACAGTTACTACCTTATAAACATGGGATGCTCCTAACCATTCATTTAACTGTTGTCCTGCAAACAAATAGCAGATGATGGAGATATGCAGACATCAGTGCAGGTCCCAATCCATTTTCGTGGCTCATTTTAGAACACTCTCTAGAAATTAACACTGAATCTATGCTTGCATTTTATTTCTCAGAAGAATAATTCCCTTCCTTGGTGTACCCTCTCCGAAAGCCTGTGAAGGAAGTAACCCATGTCACAGTGAGGCAGAAAAAAGCTGCAGGTGGCCCAATATGAGATCTTCCCCTAGCTCCATGTGGCTCTGCCCGTGGTCTTGCTGTGCCAGCTCTCGTCTCCAGGAAGCTCTGACATTTTCCTTGGTGGTCCCAAGATAAAGAAAGATAATGGTTACCAGGGTTAGTCAGAAACATTCAGTTTTCAGTCCTGGCCACTGACATAACTTGTGATCACACGCAAATTGTTCAGTCTTCCAGCATCTTGGTTCACCCATATGCTGGGGACAGTGTGTTTCCTTGCCTCCTGAGAGGAGCCACAGAGCCTGGAAGCAGCATCTTGTCTTTCCACTGGCCAAGAAAATTTCTTGCCATCAGTGTTAAGTGGGTGTTTTTCTGCACAGTTTGCTCAGAGGGACATTAAAAGGCAGAAAGCAAAGATATAAAGATGTTCTTGAAAGAAAATGTACATCTCTAAAAAAGTGAGAAAATATTCAAGTACCATACATTAGCACTGCTGCCAAGTAAAGTCTTGAGCAATTAGTCTTCTGATTGCTTGAACTTCACTGGGTGTAATCTAATTTACCATCAGTGCAAGCCTCAGTATGTTTCCAGCACATGGTGGTCAGAGAGAGATACTCTCATCTGCCCCACTGCCCTGTTCTGACCCAGTGAAAATCTACAGGTGCAACCCAGCACTGAGTGCAAATCTTTACTGAAGCAAGTGAGAAATCAGAGTGGCAAATAATGCATTCAGAAATTCAGAAAGAAAATCAGCTTGTCTGAATCATCCCTCAGCTTTCAACACACGCATCTGAGCAGGGTTGCTCCAATTCTGGAGTAGCCACCATGGAGAACAGTGAAATAAATCTACTGTGTGAGTGAAAGGAGAGAAGCATGGGAAAGCCAAGTCCCTCACTGAGGTCATGCAGAGGGTTATCACAGGCTCAGGTAAAGCCTTGTTCCTTGCACAGAGCCCTGTGCCATGCACCGCCTGGCACCTTGTGACACAGACCAGGACTGAACCAGGCACTTGCTTATCCTCCATGCTGCAGATGTTTACAGGTATTTTTACTCAGCACTTCAAAAAGGTGTCTGTCTCAGAAGCGTGTTTATGCATTCTCCATCTTCTGAGCTTTCAAAAATTTCATTAGATCTGAAATTTCCACCACAGCAAGTGGTGATTTTCAGAAGGTATGGACTCTAGTTGGTAGAAGAGGCATGTAAGTGCAGAGTGGGTGTTAGCCCAGATCTCTTCCACCCCATGTCTTCCTTATATCTGACAAAGACTGCACTAAACTTCCGAGCAATAACAGCTCCAAAAGTTGGCAGATTTGAAAATAAAGCATGAAATCACATACCTAATTGCCTGGGTACTGGAGCATACAACTCCTCCATCTATGAGCCTAAAAGCGGCCGACACAGTTGCAGAAAGGAACTGCAGTGTGGGGCAACAAGCACAATTCTTCAGTAAAATGGTTTTTGCAAAGCAACAACACTTGGTTACCAAAACCATCATCTTCAACTTTTAAGGCATATGCCCCAACTCAGTGTGGCACATTCAGTGTAGTGAGGATGAAGATTTGGTACTCAGTGGGAAAACCTACACATTGAAATCTGAAGTAATCAGTTGTTTGTCAGGTGAACCAGCAATGATGCCAAACTACCTCTCATTTAAAATGCTTGTCCCATATGGTTGCATGTGATGTGCTAAACAGGACATAGACAGGGAGCTGGCAGTCAGCAGTGTTTGACATGTGGTTAAAAAACAGAAAGCTTCAGAAAGACTCCCCCTGCTCCCAGTCTTCCAGCCAGAGAGTCATATCTGGACCAAAAGCCAAAGAGAAGACTCATCAGAGGCACCACAGTTTCCTACTCTGGAATACTTGGTTTGATGGAGTCCGGGACTTCAAACTGGGTCAACTAACCAATAATGTGGCAAAAGAAATTAAAAAGTACACCAAAAAAGAGTTAAAAATAGCACTAGGCAGCAGAGAAATGTTATATGAAGTTATTAATGACTAATCCTTCATCTTGCTGTCCTGTGAGGGAAACCAGGTATCACACAGGACTTGTAGCTGAGAGTCAAATCTTTTCCTCCAGACAGGAGATACATCTCAAGTCTCAGATGCATCTCCATGACAGTGGGCCCCAGTCACTTTCTTCTGGCATAGAAGACCAATTTCCAAGGCCTTTCCAAGGCCATTTTTAGGCCAAGACCTGGATTTTATTATGAGTGGTCTTGTGCTGAAAGGCAGTCAAGACGTCATAAAGACATGTGATCATCTTCAATCTCTCCAGGCTGGAGCCGTATCTCTTTATAGAAGCGTCCTGTTAGACAACTTCTGTCATCTGGGAGACAATGCTTATAATTTCTTCAGGCTGAATATATATTTATTCAAGTCACAGATACATATTATTTATTGAAAACAGGGTAATTTTACTATCCTATGATCTTCCTTTAACCCAAATGGAATTTACAAGAACTTAATGCAATATATAGGACTTTCCTAGAAGAAAAATATTGTGTGATAGGACAGAACTGCCAGCTGAAAGGCTCAGACCTTTCCAGTTGAGGTGAAATGGGGTAAGAATAGACAGATAATAAGTGAAAATGAGGACAATGAGTCAAAAAAAAAAGAGAAAGGGAGACAGGAAGACTCACTCTTTAATGAATATATTATCCTGCTAAGTTGCATGATTAAAAGTCAAAAGAAGAAAATTTGAATGTGGCACAAGTTAAAAGAAGTATATTTTATACAACTTGGTTTTTTATCCTGTCTTCTAAATAGTCAATGATCTGTTGCACATGAAGTTGTAGGATGGTAATTGGAAACAGAGGCTAGTCACATGACAGGAAATACACCTTTATCAATGGCTTTTGCAGATGGCAGTCAAACCACTGGGAAATTGGTACTCCTGAAAATTAGTATGTAAGATCATGATCTTAGAGAAGGATATAGCAAATACACTTATCTGTTATGAGTTCATACTGGTTCTTTTGCCATAAAGATAACCCTTGAGTAAGAAATCCAGCCGTTTCCTGATTTGGACTTTGTCAGGGTTCCTGATAACAGCATTGAGGAGAAAACCCACGTAATTTGCTTGGCAATCTGAGACAGACTCCAGCTTCCAAGCAAGCACAAACAAGAGACTTTCTAGCATCTCACTGGCTGAGCTAAAGACAATAACAGAGCATTATATAATGTGACAGAAACCAATTTTCACCACGATCCATTAGTGCAGTTGAATCACTCAATTCTGCAAACCGCACTGATCATTCAACATTAATTGGGGCAAATTAAATTATAATTTATGACTATTGTTCTTCATATTTACTTATGGAAGAAAATAGCAAGGAACTAATAATTAAGATGATGGGGGAAAGCTTCAGAATAATTTGTTAAACAAGAGTGTCCTTTCTTTTTCTTCCCATTTCTCCTTGCTTCAAAACAGCCTAATAACTTACCTCTTGGTTACTTGGGCTGTCATTTACAGCTATGCCTCAATACCCAACTCATGGGAAATAGAAAATTCACAGCACACTTTCTCTGGATGCACAAATGGGATCTATGTCCGTATTTGTATGAGAGATATGCAACAGCATTCTAGGATGATAAGACAGTGGAAAGTGTTTTCATAAAAAATAAAAGAAAAATAATTAAAGGGAAGAAACCAGTATAGCCAGATCTGGAAACCAAGGGAGGAATCCCTGAGTTTGAGACAGATGGGAGGAATCCATGAGTCTGAAGCAGATGCATCGTTTTATAGATCAGCAGTCCAGGCCATTTGACTTCTGCACTGGGCTGGAACCTCTCTTTTTCCAGAATAATTTGGACCTCTGATGAAATCAAGAAATCATTTCAAACAAGACCAATAACTACTGCTTATCTTACATACACAGAAAAGGAAATTTAACTTAGGCTCAAAGGCAAATTACAAAGAAAAAGAAAACATCTAGCTATGTAACCTCATTCCTTTCAGAGCCTATTACTCCTTGCATATTGTCAGTCCTCTTCAATTAAATGCCCTGTGCTATTTTAAAGACTATTACTCAGTGCCAGTTCAAATAGATATTGTAAATTCATGGAGATGAGGAAGACAGACATCCAAGCCATAATTCTTTATTTCAGGCTAACTTGATCAAGTTATAAACTGCCTTTTTGAACATAAAACAGGCCTGAATGATCCATTTTTCCACAGTGATCAGAAGACAGGGTGTGGGGTTGATAAGAACATGCTGATATTTGGCAGTAAAACCTCATCAAACCTTTCTAGACAAGATAATATTCAAATCCAGGATCTGGAATAAAAGCAGTATGCAATTTCTTGTCCAAGCCGAAAATCCATGATTGTTTTGTTGCTACTTTTCTCCCATCAGACACTGTTTTCTTAATAAGAAGATATCTGTTGTAGAAAAAACCTAAAGGAGTTGACATGCATAAAAAGGCTTTGGTTCCCACCTTGCTTTCCTGTCCTGCTTTTTCCTTTTCCGAGGAACAAAGCAGCAAATCTTGCCTGAATTTCTCTACAGTACACAAAGATAAATAGCAGCTAAATAACATACTGCAAGCAAACATATCATTACAAGGCCAAGTCAGTACATACTATCCATGCATGAAACACGCACTGAAAGATGGGAGATCTTTACATGGAATCACTGCACATTCAGGGCCAGCTGGTAGGGTGGAGTGTATAAATCAGTGAAGTTGGACCCCGATTTCTATTTCTGAAGATAATACATCTTTAAGCAAAAAATTGGAGCAAGCTAGAGACTGGTGATAGGCTCAAAAGATGGCTGTTTTCCCAGAGAAGAACACAAAGCCACATTAGTGCAAAGGGTGGTAATGGCTATTCACTTTCCTGGAGAAGCAGAGAAGGATTTTGAGGACAGCTCACAAGAGGATGTCTTCATGTCAAAGAGCAGTGAAATGTACAGATAATCAAGCAGTTACAAGTGCACTTGATAAGCTACTACATGAAAAAGCTTGGCAGAGCCATTACCCATCTTCTAGGCAAGAGAAATGAGTGCCCTAGCCTGCTCAAGCACTCACTGCTGTTCAAGCTGGCCCCATTTGAGCCAAGCTCGTGCTCACCTTGCCACAGTAACTACAAGAACAACTTCACCATCCAGAAATTCTTCCTGGAGCCTGTTCACTGCAAGAGTTTGGGTCTGAAATGGAGAAACACAGGGCAGTGAAAAAGCAGAGCCTGAACAGCAAAAGCTGGACATGGTTTCAGGATGAAGATGCTACTTGTTCTGTCCCCATGGTCCACCCTCACCTGTATTAGCCACGCAGGCTTGGAAAAGAGACCTGTGTGAGGGGGGATTGTGTTATGTTGGCCCTGTGTACATGGACCAATTTTCTCATACTATAAAAAGCATCCTCCTAAGCCCAGGGATGACGGACATCCTTTCCTCTGCCAAATTTCTCATCTGTCAGGTTTTATAGACCTTTATGAGAAAGGATGGTTCTTTTTGTTCTTGCCTACAGAAGCAAGCCAAGAATAACAAAAATAACAAAAACCTCCAAACAAACAACAAAAAAACCCAACAAAAAAAACCCCAAAACCAACCAAAAAAAAAAAAAAAAAAAAAAACCCCCAAAAAAAAAAAAAAAAAAAAAAACCCCCAAAAAAAAAAAAAAAAAAACCAAACAAAAAAAAACCAACAAAACCAAAAGCCACCAACCAAAAAAAAAAACCCCAAAAAACAAAAACTAAACATAAAACTATTGAGCATTTTGTGCCTTCTTTGAAATACCACAAATATTTCTGACAATAAACCAGGATTTTAAAAGGGATGTCCATTTGGGGAACCTAGTTTCTTAGCAACTGCAAGAGACTATTTAAAGAGTCAAGATTTCAAGAAGAGAAGCAATGAGCATGCTCTAAACCTTGCTTCTTTTTTTTAGGAGGCTCCAGAAGCGTAATTTGAAAATATAAACCCTCAAAACATCTGCTTCCACTGGCAAAATTTCATCTCAGTGTCGTATCAGACACAGCCTGCTGGATCCTCTGTGCATCCTCCTCCTGCTCCCACTAAAGTAAGGTGTTACTGTCAGTGCTGCAAGCAGGTCCTGTTTATATTAAGATCAATCTTTCAACATGCTTAGGAAGTTCGAACAAGCAGTTGGCTGTAAATCTGAGGGGTTTACCCAGACAATGTTGTTAGATGTTTGTATATGTAGGAAATGCTGCAGGTTGACCTAACACTTATTCTGAATAGGAGTTTTACTGCATCTCCTATGTCAGTCATGAAAGTGATGGGCAGAAAAAATGTTCATTGTTGTTAAAAAGGAAAATCAGTTCCCAAAATAAAATATATCACACTCAATCGCTTCTCTGCCAAACATTCCTTTGTACTTAATGACTCCACTAGGAAAAGAGATTAAAGAGAATTGTATAGATTAGATTATCGAAAGACAAACTCTTTCAGCCTGCAATTCTGAAAGCAGAACATTCTGACATCCCACCCCAGACTTCAGGCTTGCTTAATCTACTGCTAGTAAGAGATGTGAGTTTCCTTTGCTGTTGGAGTAAAGTTTTTCTATTAGTCCAAAACAGAGAGCAGTGCAGCTGAGCAGAGCACAGGGCAGTTTTGTCCTTTTCACTTGCCCTGCTGAATGGACTGTCAGCAGTTCAGTCTATGTATCATGAACACTAAAGCACTGGTTCAGACTGGAGTCCTCAACAGACCTGCTGTGGTACCAGGCAGCCTCTTAATTCCCACTGCTGCGAGAGCAGCACAGCACAGCACAGCACACAAAAAAATTCTCTCCCCCCAAAAAATCCAAATATTCTCCTTTCCCCCACATTTAACAACCTTTCTACTCTCCATTTCTGCCTCCTCTTTCTGCATTGCTAAATATACATCTGGGATGGGCTCAGTCACATTTCAGTGCTGCACACTTTATCTCAGTTCTCCACTGCGAAACAGGAATCACTTTACATGCCTCTTCAGGCAAATTTCTTTAGTGGCCTCT
>VZRN01002468.1:620303-717031 GCA_013397935.1 Dasyornis broadbenti | reverse complement strand
CCCCCCCTTCCCCCCGTCTCCCCTGCCTCACAGCTTTTTCTGATCTCTGAATAATTTGTTCACACAGAATTGCTTCCTTCACTATTAGAAGCCATAAATCAAAACATGAGCACTACAAGGTCTTACACTTTCAGAATCTATTAATATTTTGTTTCTTTGGAAAATAAAATTCTATGTGACAAGTATGAGGGAGTCACAATTTCTCTTTAGGCATAGGCTGATGGAAATGGAATTTAATCCAAATTTCTGCCAAAACCAAACATTTTTTCCCTGTTACTTTAAAAACAGAAGAGTTCCCTGAACCTTGGCTCATCAGACTTCTGTTTGCAAATGCTGCCCAGTACAGTGTGCTTATCTGCTGGGCTCCCTCCCTCCATGTCCCACTCCAGCCTCTGGCATCCCTTTACCCCAGGACAGCAACTTGAGGAGGATTCTCCCTGGGTCCCAGCATCTCCTGTCAGCTTTGCTATTTGTCACCACAGAGCAGCATGGAGTGACACTGTGCAGAGGGAAGTCACCCTACAAGCCTGGCTCAGGGGACCTCAAATCAGGTTCATATGGCAGGACAAAATTACCATAGGACAGGGGAACTGCTGAACCAGGCAGCAAAGAGATTTGCTGTAGCAGCTGCTCAGCAAGAGAAATGCTTACTGTCCCCTAAATCCTTTTTCCTGGTCTTGTGGACAAAATTTATTTTTGCCATTAAATGTGTAAGTCACGTTACTTTGAAGATGGCTGTTATTCTGGATTGCTTTACAGATGTCAGGATTATTTGCTACAGAAGCTCCTTTCATTAAAAAAAGAATTTTTATAGCTGAATTTCATTAGTTGCAAATAAGTGAGACACCATTTAAAGCACCATAGAAGGTCTTTCACTACTTTAGAGCATTGGTTTTTGTAACCGATTTTACAAGTCTGCAGAATTTATGGTAGAAGTGTGTTTGTATAATGTGATCTCAGATTCCAAGAAGTAAGATTCCAAATAATTCAAAACTAAACAAGGACTCACACAAATTATAAACGTTGAGGTTCTGTAGTGTCGTTTTATTCCAGGAGCTTCTGAACATAAAAGAAAGTGCAGCCAGAGTCGTTAACAGCTGGCGCTGGCACTTCCCAGGAACTCAGTGGTAGCAACCACTGAGTTCCATAGTCCCAGCTGGAGGATGCTAGCACAGCTTAATGCTCCATTCATCATCTACATGTCTTTAACAAAGATTATACGCACACGTGCACACACGCACAAACTTCAAAGGGCCAAAGGTTTAGCCAATCTGTGAAAACCAGGCAATTAGTGCAATGCCTCCTGTTAAAAGCTGGTGTCCTCAGCTAACAATTGAGGACAGATCACTGAAAACAATTGGGGTTGTTAACAAGACATTAATGATGTTTACAGTGTGAAGTCACGTGGCACCTCCGCATGATGTAGAGATTTTATACTAGAGGATACATATGCAAGCACATGTTACAAAGCTGCTCATTAAAGACTACCAAGATATGTCACCTTAGAATTCCCACTCCTCTGAATAAAAGTGTAAAAGGTCATATGTTTTCTTCTGGTGATGTATACAACAGTTCACTGGAGCTGTACATTTAAATACAAGAGAAAGACAGACACAGAGGTCCCCATCATTATCTGCCACATTTGTGGGGACAAGGACTGAGTCTTGATGGGCTCTTAAGATAAAAGTAATGAAGCAACAGCAATGAAGTGCCATGGGGATGGATTTAAATTTTGGGTCTTCTGTTCAAAACCTCTATTTGCCTTGTCTTTTAGAAAGTAACAGAGTTCCCTCTGTGCTGCCAAATCCCCAAATGATGGGGTTTGATTCCTATAGCCTTTTTGAGCCCTCTCACACTTTTTAATTACTATGGAAGGAGGTATTTCACCTCTAGATTTGCAAATTCTGTTCCAGTGGGAAATTCAAACAAGGTTGGTGTCATTCCAGTTTTGAAAGAAAACAATTTGGTAATGTCAAAATTTTTCATACAACAGACTTGCAAGTGTTGACTAACTGTCATCCTGATGGTTTAGTAGGCATTTAAGAGAGCAAATTTGAAACAGCTGAAATACCTGGAAATATTAAAGAGCAACTCTTGATCTATGAAAAATATAAATTGACGGAGCAACCTGCATTGGATGCAGAATTAAAATGCACATGGGAAATAAACTGGAATACCTTGCTCAATTTTTGTCCATCACAGGTCATCAAGTTAAAATGAGAAAAGCAAATTTACAGTGCTTTACTAACCTGAGTTATGGAATAGCAAGTGGTCTAGGACTGTTCCCATAGCAGTCTGGAAAAACACACATTTTTAAAAAGAGTGATTTTTCTGGCAAATTCATAACAGAGTATGGCCATGGGCTGTAAAGGACAGACCACACACACACACTTTCTGGACAGTCAGTGACTGGTCAGAAGTCTTCATGGTATAAACTTAATGGTTACCAATATTTACTTAGTCTGTAAATAAAGGTCATGATTTTGTGATATTTCTCTGTTCCAAATATGCTTAAATAATATGAAAATCAATGCACTATAAGGACATGGTCATGGCCTTTTTTCAAGCAGGAAGAGTTTTTTGTCACATTTTAAAAGCAAAAATCCCAACCCAGAGGAGTACAGATGAGAAGATCTTCAATGAGTTCAAATTGAACTGCAGTCCAAATGCAAAACACAAAGACATTTTCTGTAAAGGCTTGAAAAATGCATTTTCCCCTTTGGCTAGTGGTGGCTCGGTAGCTTTGGCTGGTACTAACATGTCACAAAGCCATCACACATTTCTACACTTTTTGAATTTCACCTTTAAAATTACCAACAAAATTCACAAAAGCCCAAAGCATAATTCTCCAAACTGACAAATAGTTTGAGGCCTTTCACCCTTTTTTCCTTTATCACAAGAAATACACCCACTGACTTGCAGAGTCTGGCTTTGTCAGAAGCTTTACTCTATAATCACTCTAGGAAAGCAGAATACACCTTGCAACACCCACTCCACCCAGCCTTTTCTTTCTTTCTTTTTTCCCTTCAATGGCAATAGCAGGAAGGAATTTCACAGAGCATTGAGGATGAACAATCCAGTTCATAACATTGCTGGAAATTCACACATCTGGGACAAAAGCAAGCTTCAGCCTGACAGTGTTTGAAGCATACAGATTGTCTCATTCTGTTGAACGAGGGCTCCCCACTACAAATTTTAGATGACTCAGACAACGTTTTATTCAATTTTACTAACTTGGGACATAATATTTGCTTCTGAAAAACCTGCAAGGCAATTTTCAGAGGCCTGAAGATCTCTGAAGATTTAAAGACCTTCAACGAAGTTGCAGTTAGGAGAGGGCATATCTGAGCAATGCGAGTGTCGATCTGGTGTAACTGCCCCAAGAGTTCCGGGTTTGCACTACCCAGCAGAGGACAGAGCTTGGCCCTGGCACTCTCCCTCCCATGCCTGGATCCATAGGGACCTGCTGCACGCTCCGTTAACAACTGCTGCCTCAGGATCCAGAAGACAAACTGGAGGAAGCCGTCAGTCGTTCGCTACATCTGTCCACCTGCATGAGCCGTTGCCTTCCAGAGTTTCTGTACCCATAAAAATTGGGTATATCCACTTGCTGATCCCTGTCCTCAGCACTAATAATAATAGTAATTGTGCTGTGTACAATCTGCTGGCCAAGAAAAACATTTTTATTTGCAATATGAATAATAATAAACCAAGAATTTCCTCTTTTCTGCTAAGCAGACCCACTTCTTGTTCCTGCTTACTTTTGACTCTGTCTATCCAATGTTTTGCGCATTTCCTGCATGCTTTGAGAATGCAAAGGCTGCCCATTCCCACTCACAAGCATCCCAATAAAACTTCTAGTTCTCCAAACTACTCTACACTTCTTTTTAATGATAGTCAACAAAGAGACATCTTCAAAAACCTTTCAGCTGTCCCATCAGTAAAAATGATGCTTTCAAGAGAGGGTTTTCACCCCATTTTTTAGGCAAGAAAGATGGATCAGATCAAACCAAGCTGTTTCAGCACAGGGGAGGGAGTAGGCAAGAGGCGAATGTGAAGGCATACAGGAAAAATACACACAAAACCAGTATTTGACTGCAAGGACCTATAATCTGGCAGTTGGACACATCCAGCTTTTTTTTTAACCTTTTATTCATTGTTATAGTAATTTTATCTCTTGATGACAGATAAGGTGGATATGACTAGGAAACTAAATGATTTCTTTGACTCAGTGTTCTGCAGGGAGAATGAGGGAAACATGCCAAAATTGGAGAGAAATTTCCCGGGGGCAGAACATGAAAAATTAATGAAATGCTAGGCAACGTGCAAGTATGTCAAATGACTGAGAAAAGGGATAAGAACAATTAAAATCAAACAATGCTCTGGAGAGGTCAGGAAGATCAGCAAGGCAGGAACAATAGCCTGAAGAACCTGTATGGAGGAAGCTCTTTAACTCCCCATGAGGAGCAGATGAGAGATCCGCTGAGCTCAGGTTCAGGACAGAGAGCAAGGAACATCAGGCTCCCTGAGCCTGGTCTTAGCACAGGGAAAACTTGCTGACAGTAACTTGAATAAAAAGTGCCACACATTCACAGGAGGGGTGTCAAGGTGGACAGATCTATTCTTTTTTTTCCTGCAGGGAGATGACAGTGAGGACAGATCTGGAATGAATTAGCCAATCCTGTTAAATTTGTTTTCAGCAGACAAGTTTCTTCTCTATAGTCAATGAGAGCAAGTGCAGAAGACAGTGTAGATACGCAGTAACTTAGCAGGTTCCAGGGAGAAAAGTAACATGTGGGCTAATTTTCTTTATTGTACATAAAGCTGTATACATATTGTTGCATATAGAAGTGTTCTGCACCCATGATCCAATTATTGAAAGGTTGTGTAAGCACCAAGTCCAAATTTGCTATTCCCATCTTGCAGTCGCTCAGCTACCTATGAGCTGAGCAGTCAACAGCTCCAAATCCCAGCCTCTAACCTAATCCTAGCTTGGGGCTGCCAAACTGACTCTGTGCACTGATCCTGCAGTGGGCCTGTGACTGGAGTCCTAGCTTGGAAACAGTTTTCTCTTGGTGGGAGACAGCAGGAGAAGGTGATAGATTTAGTTTTAAACTCAAGAAGGCACTTAGGCATATGGCTATGCTACTTTGGGACAGGACTGTTTTCCTAGATTAGTGAGTGACACTTCAGCCTGCTAATAAAAAGAGTGATGCAGAAACATGAAGAAATGAGAAAATAGGTCAATCACTTACTTCTGAGAACAGAAGAGACGAGAAAGGGGATAATACTGGAAAACAAATAGTTGAAAGGAAATCTACCTAGATGATGGTGCAGCATGTTGATCAAGAAAGCAGAAAAAGAAATCAAACAGGCTAATGATGGAAAACAGAAAGCACGTCCTTTATAAAAAGTAGGAAAAGACTTCTTGTGGACTGTATCCCAAAGACCAACATGTTTTGCAGGGCACAGCCATAGCCTCCAGTCTCCTTCATTCTCTTTTAAAAGGATTAATTTTCTATCAAGGCTGCTTACCAACAGGTCACATGGTGAGCATGGAATATCTGCTGGTATCAACTAGGCTGCATTCCCCCACCAAAGCAGCCAGCATTTCTGTTTTACAGAAGCAGAGTGAGGAGAATTGTCAGATGGCATGAAAAGTGCCAAGATTTCTTTGATGGAAGGTGATAGACAGGTCTGACACTTCCATACCAACTGTTTGAAAGCCTGATTTTTCAATCACTTTTAATAATTTCTCCTCCATCCAAAACAAATGTGGACAGATGACATGATACCCAGACAAAATCTGACTCTCCCAGGGGGAGGAGGAATATTCCTGTGGTTTGTATGAACTCAACTTTTAAAGCCAAAAGAAAGTAACATTTTCCTTATATGCAGCCATTACATTTCCTTTCTACGCATCTCCTCCTTCCTTTTAAAGAAAAACACTCATGACTGAGTGAGATCAAATATATATGTATTTATGTACATATATGAAGTGTGATGCTGGAAGAAACCTGCTGCCAGAAACCCTGCATGCTTTGGGACTGAAGCCGTGCTGAAATCCACTGGAGCCCTTCAGCACAGCTTGGTGGGCATCTTCCAAAAGCCTGAACAAAGCTGTACCCCAGGGCCTCTCCTGTGGGTGCGAGGAAACTCATGGATTTTACATCACGAATGGCACAACATGAGAAACAGCCCTTTTCCTACCAAATGGACTGGCAGGCTTTTCTCCCAATTGTTTCACCAGTTCAACAAGAACAAACACATCATAAATGGCTGTCCACTGGCAGTGTGAGGTAAAGCAATGCTCACCAAACCCAAGCCAGAAAAAAGGGAAAGGACCAGCTGGAGCCTGTCAAAGGAAGCCAGCAGTAGTCAGAAAAGGCACAAGGTGGAAAGAGGAGTGCCAGATTTTCACCTCAGGTATGTCTGTGCAGCCTTTCAAGTCCCTGGGTTTGGAAGTGGATTTGTGCAAGTGTAGCCAGCACTTTCACTATATTTATTTCAGCATCAGGTTTAAAGCACTAGTTCAGTGACACAATGGCAAGCAATGACAACACAGCCCGGATTTACTTTTGGGTCTACAGTTGTTCATCTGAATTTTTGGCAGCTGTCTCCATGATCTAAAGTTTCCATTGGGCTCTTTGCTTGGTACCGGCTGGATCCTCAGCAGCTGGAGTCAGCAGCTGTAATTTCACATTGCTGCAGTGAAACCCAGGGAGCTGTTATGATTTGCCCCAGCTGAGGATCTGGCCCACAGGAGCAGAGAGATCACATCATAAGGGAAGCAGCTTTGCTGAGGAGCCATTGAGTATGCCATCTGGCTTTGCAGCACGAGGGGCTAACACTTTAACAGGAGGAGATGAATGAAAGACTCCACTGAGCCCCTATCTGGCTGTGCAGCCCTGTACCAAAGTCAGGTAGGCACATAAACCCCTGCATGGGATCCTTTCCTACCTGGAAGCACCAGTCTTTGCACTGGTTATTGCTATGCATTTCTCTGCATATGAATCAGCTGCATCACCACAACTCTAATTCAAACAGTGCCACAAGTGAGTCCTAAATAAAACTCAGCACTTTGCAGATTTGAACCCCACACCCCCCACACACAAAACAAGGCAGCCCTTTTGCTGTCCTCCAAAATCCAACACAAAGTAATGATCAGAGGAGGCTGTGAGCTACTTGGGAAGTAATGAGTAAACATCACAGGCAGAGATAAACCCCAATGAAATATCCATGTAGGGGGAGGAAGCATAGTGCAGGGTCAGGCTGTCAGTCTCCTGGGGAAGAAGTGTCTTCAAAATCCATGGATGAACCCATTCCTTTGCAAAAGAGATGGAGCCCTGCTATTCAGGGCTCTTCAGCACATGGAAGAAGGTGTACAACCCACAAGAGTTTATCCCTGGGCCCCTTCTCTGCATTTACACATTAGATATCACATCACCGTTTGATGCACCCTGACCCTGGGTTGTCCCGTGGCTTCTGTGTGGTCCTGACATCTTTGCAGAGTAACATTAAAGACAAGTCTCTGAAAAAACCCAGCAAGAGGCTGGTTCATCAACAGACATATCTCCCCACCCTCATGGTACAGATCACAGGCCTCCTTGGCTCAGCACATAATTAGAGAAAGCAAAAGAATTTAATTTGGATAAAAGGTGTATTTGGCGGGCATCCACTGAAATAATATCTCAACTTGTCAGAGCATCTCTTCATGAGAAGATCTCAATATTATGAGGTTAAGAAAATCTGAATGTGAAGCTAAGCCACAACATAAAAGTCATGCTATCTGTCAAAATCATCAACAGCCTCGTTGGTGGGATTTAACAGTCAAACACCCAGCCCAGGGAGCTGTCAGCTCTGTCTCCTGCAGCAGATAACACATTTAGCAGCAAAACTCTTTCACATGAGACAAAAAATTATTTGACCACAGAACTGAACTTTGGATTTTAGAATCTCCTTTTTTTTCATTGGTGATGAGCGTGTAGTAGAGGTGAAAAAAAGAGCTGCAAAACAACTGAAAATCAGATGTAGGTATTTCTGAATTAGACGGGAAGTTTTTTCTGCCAGACAATTGCACACGCCTGATCTGCAGTACTTCCAGGACTGCATCCCTAAACAAATTCCTAATTTATCAAGTAGGTTTGAAACTTCTAGAGAGTAATAGCTGACCTCAATAATCATTGATCAGAAAGCACTTTAGTGTGGAACAATCCCCTTGCAATTCATGTATAAAAGCTTTTATAGAGCTCTCATCATTGCTGAAACAGTGGGGCTGGCATGACAAGAAGAAAACAGCACTTCTGCTCAGCCTCCACGTTCCCCTGGAGGAAACCACAGTGGAGTGTAAAATCAAAACTTTGAATTAACCAAGTCCAGGAAACCTCTAACTGGGGAATTCAAAATATCTGAAATGGAGTGAAAAACTGCTTCCTGAGTGTCTGCACTCAATGCACTGTCACAATCCACAAGATAGCCCTGTCCTGAGCTGAGGGTGGTGAGCAGCAATCAGATTTGCTCTAGACAGCACTATGAGTCCCTGGGTTGCATTGTGACATACCTTGCTTAACTGAGAGCACATGGTCACCTCAAGCTGCAGAGAGCTGAGCCTGAATTCCTCCCCTGCCCCACTACAGTCAGTACAAAAATGCAAACCCCAAAGATACATCATACGCAATTTCACAGACACACGCCTGAGTTGCTCCAGGAGCTGGTGTCCTGCCTCACCACCCTGCAGACTCCCAGCATCGAATGCACCAGCAATGCTGCTCTGAGGGTTTTTGTACTTGATGGAATCACTTGCTACAAGCAAAGGAATATATGACCTTTCTCTCCAGAGGAGCTAGCAAATTAGTGCTCTAAACCTGCATCAACTGGGCTGTGTTAAAATGGAGAGTCTTCAATCTCTGCAGTAAATCTGTAATTCAGCCAGCGTGCTGAGCAGCAGGATAAGGGGGGGCATCTGACACTGAACAGATGTCAGATTTTATCTTCTTTTTTCCTCCTCTCTGCCTAGTCTAGACAGTGGGTCTCACATGCTCCCACCTGGGGACACATCTGCTTGATCAGGCTTGTGGAAATGAGAAGTGATGCACCTTGTGTGGATCACTCAGAGAGATCCAATGATCCATTGACGATGACACCCCAGCATAGGATCCTGCTGAAGCCTGGATGCTGAGATGAGGGTAAGCTGATCTGCTCTACCATTCAAACCAAACTGACAACATCACAGGCAACACACAGCTATATTCAGTGGTGGAGGCCAAGTGATTGCCCGAATGCCATGACACAGGCAGTGGAATGTGTCCTGCACCAGACACCCAAACCAGCCACTGAGATCCCATTAATGAGGACATGGAGAAAAAAAGCCAAATATCTTCCCCACAATATCAGTCTGAGACATTTGAAGCACTGTCCTAAAATTCTTTGTTCTTAATGTTTGCAGGTCACCTCTTTGATAAACTAGTTTCCCACTAAAGTTTTAATGACAACTGAGGCACTTGTGTCCTCCCAGAGCAGGGGAAGTCCCTGGGCCTGTGCCACTTTGCAGTGTGGTGCTGAAGGGGAGGCTGCTGGGCTGGGGGCCCCAGATCTCTGCCAGCACCCCCAGCTCAACTTCCTCAGAGCACAAACATTGCACCCTCAAGCCTAACAGTAGGGAAGAAGTTTAAGATGTTTAAGAGAAGTGGGTTAGCTAGAAAGGCTGCACAAATGGCATTTCCAGAAGGATGTTGTTATTTATACAGCACCATAGGGGACTCTGGAAATTCAAAGACAAATAAATCATGACAGACTCCTTCCCTGAGGGACTTTGTAATGTACAACTCCAGCCCTCACTGACAGTAAATGCTTCCTATGAGGTGATTAGTGCTATCAACTCCCACTGACTTTATAATAGACACAAGGATGCTCAACACCTTGAAAGACAGCACTTTCAAATTACTTTAATTTCCGGCAGTAAGGCCATTTACACAGTTTAAACATAATGAAGTAGCAAATGATAACTATACCAAAGAACAATATCTGCGAAGGACAGGAGGAGGACAGGACCACCTAGACTTTCATCTCCAGCTTCTACACTACAGGGATTTGCTGGTAGGAGATGGACATCTCTGACAGGTTGAACAGAAAAGTGACCTCACATGAGAGTGCAGCAAGACACAAGAAAAAACATCACAACCAAAGCTGACCTTCAGCATTGGCTGGGACAAGACAACTTGCTGCTCAGAACTGCTTCTGAGGTATTTCTTAATTTTGGGGTTTTAGGTGGGTTTTTTTATCATTTCCATTTCAGTTGCTCCATAGATGTTAGTTGTATATTAGTAAACCATCTACAGCAGAAAAATTCCTTTCCTAACAAATAAGTGATCCGGGTGGAAGGGATGCAGGAGTGTCCTAGATCTTCAGACTATAAATCTGATTCTAAAGCTGCTGCCTCTAAGTGCAATATTTTAATTAAATTTTCTCTTTTTATAAGTGGTTTTGTGTTTGGGGGGAGGTTTCTTTGTTTTGGATGTTGAATCTTGCAGCAATGTGCTTGCCTCCACCCCCCACTCCCCCCCCCATCTTACATCTCCTGGTAATTTAAGCTGCTTCCCCCATGTAATGATTGGCATGCTGTAATTCCATAAAAATTTTAACACACAGAGAGACAGGTCAAGCCTTATAATGAAGCTTATGTTATGGGACTTGTACTATTTGAGGCAGATAGTCAATGCAATATTTATGTGCTTTATTTATTAACACCTTTGATGACTAACAGTGAAGGTTATTTGTGTCTGTTGGGGGGTTTTTAACCAAATTGCCTATATTTCTGTATAGACAGAGAGACAGAGACTATGATGCTCTTCTGCCAAGTGGTACAGAAACAACCCTTCAAATCACTAAGAAAAATAAGGGCATGCTAATATGTGCAGGAGGGAAAATACTGTTCACCTTTTTAGCACTTTTCACTGGGAGAGCTCAAAGTGTTTTGAAGAAATCAAGGATGGAGAAGAGACAGTGTCCATTAGAGTCAGTTAAGTTGCCCTTTAAACTTCAAAGTGATCTGTATCTATATTCAAGTCTTACAAGCAGAGAGACAGAGAAATACAGCCACTGTGGGTTTTGACATCACAAAAAACCCCATAAGAACCTCACTGTAAGCAACACATACAGGCGGAGGAGCAGACAAAGGCCCTGCAGCCTACATGCCTCAGGAGCAGGATCCACTTTCCTGTGCTTCTCTCGCAGCTGCAAAACTCCCTCCAGCACACACACATCACTCATATTACCCTCTTCTACAAGCAGTTGAAGGTGTGAAATACACTGAAGCTTTCACATCCAATTAACTTTAGAAAGGGACAGGACAACTCTAGTTTTTAATGTCCACAACTCCAAAAGGTTTCAAAAGTAAATCCTGTTAGTAAAAGAACTGCTTCTAGTTCCAGAGACAATAATATAAATACAGGTAGTGTACTAAAAATAAACCTCTTCCCAGGTGGACAGAGACAGGAAGAGTCAGAAGAGAGACATGAGCTTATTTATAGACCAGTGTAAAACTGCGCAAGGCTTTCCAGCCTCGTCACCCTCTGCTTCCCAAAGGACTCCTTAAACATGTTATTGTTTTCACTGGGATTTCATTCCAATGGGGGGGAAACAATCTATCAAAGATATTTTCTTACTCGGCTCTAAAATGCTGCTTGGCTTTATGAGGTAATAATAAACATATTTATATTACATTTTATTCCTGTGAAAGACAAACAGCAGCAGCACGTGTAAGAGCAGTACCTTTGACTTAAATTCCACAAATTTTCCCAATTCCCTGACAAAACCAGATTTCCTTTCTGTCTTGCATTTCAGATAAGGCTAGATTTCAAGTGAGGAATGTCTTTTGCAGGTGTAATTTTTGCATTATTAGGGCACCCCCATTTGTGTGCCACCCTTGAGAAGAGAGAGACAGGCTAAATCCTTGTGCTTGCTTCTGCCTCTGTGTGGCTGAAAATCAAAGACCTAGAAAATATTCTGCACCCTAAGTTCAGTTAGAAGGTTGAAAACCACAATAAAGGCTTAGGACTTTAAAAGCTATACCTGAGTGCTCTGCGATAAGCATCACATCTTCCATGCAATAATCTCAAATTGCTTTGACTACTTGCCACACAGATCAGACTCAGATTTCTGCCCCTGTCTTGTTAAAACAACTTCCCAGTCACCAGCACTGCTCCAAGATGATAGTGAGAGCACTGCTTAAAAACTCATCCACATAACAAGAAAAAAAATGTAAAAAACCATCACTTTTGTTATGTGTGGATTGTACAGGCCACTTGCAAAAGTCAGAGTTGTGAAAGCCAGAGAAAACTGAGCATGTGTATGTGTGTCTATGTAAACATATATTTATACCATCCATACGTAGAGAGAGATACACATACATATAGATGTGTACGGTATTAACCTGTCGGATTGCCAGCCTCTATAAAAGAAGTGCAACACCACTAGGAGTTGAGATAGACAATTTTTGGAAACGCTTTTGTGTGGAAGGAGCTTTCTGCTTAGCCATCCATATCTGTGAGATACCTGGCTTTCTACAGGATGTGGCCTCACTGTGTGTTGCTCTGTCTTCCTGGATGGCATGTGTTGTATGTCCAGATCCCATGGCATCCATGGCATGGCTCTTTTCGGCTGCCACCTGGCTAAGATGTTACGAGTGACATGGTTGATTCCAGGGGCTGAGTAATGCTTTGCTCTTACACAGCAAATGAAATGTGCTTTCCACTGTAACTCCTGAAAACTTCAAAGTCCCCTGGTGTGGATTGACTCAGGCCAAATGCCAGGCACACACAAATTAATACACCCAGGACTCATGAGTTGAGATAAGGAAAACTGGGAGAAAAAGACGCACTCAAGGCAGAAAAACAGGCTAAAACTTTTATTGTTAACAGAATCAGAGAAGTAAATGAGAAATGAATTAAAACCTTCAAAAACACCATTTCTCCACTCACCCCCCTCCCTCTCTCCCTCCCTCCCTCCCAGCAGCTGCACAAGCGAACAAGGCATGGGGGAGAAGGAGGGGGTAGGGTAGGTCAGTTCATCACTGAAATGTTTCTCCACTGCTCAGGGGAGAGGAGTCTTTTCTTCTGCTTAGCCATGGGTCCCAAATCTCACAAATGGCAGTCCGCCCGACCCTGCCACGTGAGCTTTCCCCACGAGCAGACAGTTTTTGCCGACACTGCTGCAGCGTGGGGTCTTTTGTCCACGGATTACAGACCTCCGAGTCAGCCGTTCCATTTCAGGAGCAAGGCTTTTTTTCCTCTTTGCTGAACCACAGTCTCTCTCAGGCATCAGTGTGGGCACTTAATTCAGTCTGTGAAAGCCTGTTTCTCCACTGGGACTCCCACTGAGCTACTGCCTCCTCCAGGCATCCACCCACTCCAGCGTAGGGCTGCGTGTGGATTTTAACATTCCCCATGGGCTCCATGGGCTGCAGGGCGACATCCCACTTCACCATTGTCTTCACTACGGCCTGCAGAAGAGCCCGGTGTTTGGAGCTTCCCCTCCCCCACCTTCTCCACTGACCTTGGTGTCTGCATTGTTGTTGTTTCCCCTCACATATTTTCACCACCTCCTCCTCCTCTGGCCAAAAGAAGTGTGTGCCCCCCCCGCCTTGGTCTCTTCTTAAATATGTTTTCACAGAGGTGTAACCAACATCTCTAATTTGCTCAGCCTTGGCCAGCAGCACATCCATCATTTTCAGAGCCATCAGGGATTGGCTCTGCTGGACATGGTGAAGGCTTCCAGAAGCTGCACACAGGAGCCATTTTGTGGCCATTTTGCTAGTGGGCCCCCCCCACTAGCAAAAACTGGCCCAAGCAAAAACCAACACATCCCCAATGCACATTTGCTTAACATCTCTGCAAAAAATGGAATTACCACTCCAATTGTATAATTTGGTCATACTACGTACCTAAATACAAGACTTTACTGTAGACTTGTTCCTCAGTATGTGACAAGCAAATAAGGAGCAAAGAGCTTTTTGCCACCTACCTGCCTCTGTGTGCTTGGAGAGCGACTCCAGTGCTGTTTCACAGCACCTGAATTGGGCAGAATGGCTGCTGCTGTTAGACTAATGGAGATGATAACATTTTTTATCTAAAAGCACTTGATTTGTTTCTATTACATACAGTAATAAGGTTCCATAATACAGGTAGTTGTATGCATGCTGTGCCCTGCCAAATAACCCAGTTAAAATTTCTATGAACAGGCATAATATATCCCATCTACCTGTCCACAGAATTCTTTCTTTGTCCATAATATGCTTTTGAGCAGTTTTTATTTCCAAATAAAAGTGCTTGAGAGGCATCATCTCATTTAGTTAGGCCCTGAGAAAGGCAGATAAGGCTTGAGCACTGGCTAGCAGTCATCTGTCTTCCAAATAGTAACTGCCTGCAGATCTAGGAAAACTGTTTAAGTGGATTTGGCAAGACACACAAGGTAATATTTACACTTCTTTGTATGCAGATCAGTCCTTAGATGTATTTAGGATTTTTTTCCATGTCTAAGAGTTCTGCTGTTGATTTGGCTACTCAAAAGTTGCCTCTGCTGTTGAGTAGGTTTAAAATCTGCTGTGCCATGGGCTCTCTAGTGTCCAAATCCCACTGTCATGATCTGCAACCAGTTGCTGGGTGCTTCATTTTGAAGTGGAGAAAGAAAGTGGTGCTTGCAGAGCACCCATCTGCACAGTGCTGAGGACTGAAAGGCACCAAACATCAACTTATTCTTCACACAGGAGGAAAATACATGGAGGAACCATCTATTGCCTGTTTTCCTATGTTGCTGGTCCAACCTGGCAACAGGAGATGCTTTCAAGCCTCCAGCTAGCAGCTACTCTCATTTCTGAAATTATATAGTTCTGCAATGGATTATATCAATAAAGAAACAAATTGGAAAATACAAAAAGACACAAAGGTCAATAAAACCTGTTTTGGAGTATCCATCAAGTGACGTTTACTATTATGAAAAGTGGAAAGGTAGTATTTCTCTAAGAGCATTATGGACTGAAGCAGTTTCAATTGTTGTTTCAGCAGTTGCATGGGAAGCAACAGGGATGTTGCATACAATCCACAGACTGGAGAACAGCATTCCACCTCAGGCCATCCAGGGCAGGAAGGCAATAAATCCTCCTTCAATCCCATTCACAAGTCTTTGCACATCAGACTACATCTGACCGATGAGATTGCCAGGAGTAATGTCTTATAAACCTCATCACCCAGCTTCTTAACACCCTCAGCAAGAGACTCTGCACATTCACCTGGCTATCAACCAGTGACTCTCACTGTCCTTAATGATCCTTTAAATTTTGGTAGCTGAAGCACAGGACAGGTAAAGGGATAAGCCTCATGAATTAAATGGTGTAACTCTGAATGGCAGGGTCACATACTTGGGAAAAACAGAACCAGGGACTTCAAGATATCATTTGGTCCATGCCAGCTCCACAAGTGGCAAAAACCTACTCCTTTATCTTAAAATTCACATGGACATAGCTCTCAGTTTAGAATGGAGCTGTCAAAAATTAGTAGCCCCCTCCTTGCCTTTTTCTTGTCTATAAGAAAAAAATTCCCTCAATTTTAATACTGAAAATTTAATCAAAATCACACACATGTGGAAATGCCAAAGTTTTTAGTGAGGTGTACCCCTGTCCTTCCACCTTCCTACCGTCTCTTGACTTCCACAAGGATGTATCTGGATTTGGCTTGTTCTGCTCAGGGAAATTGTCATTTCTATTTAAACTACAGCAATGGAATATTAAAGAAAAACTAAAGTGCCACTTAGAATCCTAATTCTCATTGACATTCAGGGCTCCTTTGTATTGAGCTGAGTGCCGTTATTTTCCTGATTTCCATGCTCATAGCTGGCATTCAGCACATCACACAAGATGCTTTTTGTTGTTTATTACTGTTGCCTTGAATCTATAACAAGATGACTGTAACCTGGTTCAGAAACCCCAAATCTGGCTGTGTATCTGTAGCCACAGAAGGCAAGAAGAGCAGGCAGCAGCAACAATGCAGGACAGAGTATAGGAGAATACCTGACTGGAGTCACTAGGACGTCCAATTCCTGGATTGGAGCTGCTACAGTCCATCTATAATGCAATGTCCAGAATCTCTGGCAACTGAGCCCAAGGCATAGGAGAAAAAATTTTCCTCTTAAATTAAGCATCAAAATGCAAAAGCATAAATCTATTCTGCCATAATGCATGAGAGCATAATATATCTGAATACCCAAGCATCAATTAAAAATCAGGCACTTCTAAGCATATCAACCAGGTAGAAAATAATGCCTGGATTGACTGAGAAGAATGCCCTGTCCACCCTTAGCAAGGTTCATTTATTCATTTAAAGAAATATAATCTTAAAAAACTTGCTGTAGCCTTTGATCTTCAGTCATCAGTACAAAAGGCATTTGGAGTAGTGCTCAGACTTAATTAGCTTGCTCCTTTTTTATGATCTCAGTCACACTCTAATTAAGCCATTTATAGTTTAAAATCTATCAGTCAAATCCCATACTTCATTCTTAAGGCAAATTCAGAAACGGATCCACTCCTCCTCCTAATTTGTTGCACTACAAGAAACATCTACCCCACTTCTGGACAGTCCCCCTTTCCCAGCCAAGTAAAAAACCAGAGAACAGATATCTCCAAGGAGTAACTGAACTAAGATCACCCAGAAATGGGGCTCCTCAGTACACAGAATAAAAAAGGAAATACAAGCTTTATTTTGTAGAAAAAGAGAATGATGAAAAGCTGAACTCCACCTCCTGTATTGCACTGAGCCACTGCTGCACATAATACGGAGAGCTGTCAAGAGATTTAATTAGGATACAAAATCCAGTGATTTAAGAATTCTCTCTCCTCAGAACATTCTCAGGGATTTGCTCAGAATTAGAGGATGGCTTAAACATTAAAGGGTTTTTTTTTTCCATTTAATGAGATCAGCTGCATAGTGGAAAATGAGACTTTATTTATCTAAATATCACATGAAAAACTGAATAATTTAATAACCTCGCTCAACTAAATCCAACCCAATATATTTACATGTCTTTTTTTCTTCTGCATATAAAATACTTATTTTTGTGTTTGACTTCTGGTGTATAAACAATTCTTAGCTTTACAAACCATAAAGATAAATAATAAGAATTCTGTATTAAAAATCAACAGCTATGTTTGCTAACAATCAGAACTCTTTCAGTTTCTACTTATATTCAACTCAGAAATCATATGATTATTCATTTATCTAGATCTCAGTGAATATTTCTGGACATAAACCTTTCACCTCTTTTAAATGTGTTATGTACCATTCTAAAATCAATTCTTGTCCATTTTAGATTAAGAATAGCACTGGGAATCAGTAACAACCAATTAATCATTAGGCACCTAGAAATGACTGAGTTATGCATTTGGTTAAATACAGTTTTACAGGAAACTTTTAACATTTCAAAGTCTGGAAAATAAAATCTAGTGCATCTACTTCCTTTTGATACTGCTTTATCTATCACTAGGGCCAGGTTTGGCCACCCTTGCAAACATTTAGTGTCTCAATGGAATGATCTATGTAGCTTAGGTTAATTTAGTTCAGTAAAGTCCGTGTAATCAGTTCACCCCAGGAACAAGAAAAGGACTGTATGCTGGGGAAAAAAAACCACAACAGGAAGATTTGTTTTCCACTGCTGAAAAAAAAAAAAAAAAAAAAAAAAAAAAAAAAAAAAAAAAAAAAAAAAAAAAGAGTGTGGAAAACTGAGATCTAATAATTTGGAAGGACAGGTTGCCCAAAAATAATCAGTCTAGTTTATTACCGAAAAATAGTGTTTTAAACTACAAGTATATTTGGATTATACAAACTACAAGTATATTTGGAAACCCCAAACTCCTCAACAGCACAAGTAGATTCATTTAACTAATACTAAGGCAATTTCACAGTGCAGGTTCTCTGCATTTTAACTGAAATCCACTTTCCATCCTTAGCAAGTTTGTTATAAACTATGAATGAAAAGTAACTTGGTAAAATCAGAATAAAAATGTTCACTATTTTTTAAGTGATTAAAGCCTAAAAGTTGCAAATAAGAGAAAGAAATTTGACGCTATATAGCTGCTTGTGTTTGAGTATAATATGTTTTCTTGCTGGCAAAACTGCCAGATTTAGTGTAAATTATGTACTTTGGCAAATCATCTTATCTGAAAGTTTACTAAACCAGACCAAGTCTCTCTTGTAAAAAGATCACAAAGTAAAAGTGAAAAACAAAGACACTTCTGCTATTAATTACAGAGACTGGATGGACTCCGCGGTATGATGATGTTAAGGTGCATCTGCCCACTTTGGTGCATCTCCTCTCCCAATGTAATTTTGCGGCCACGCACAAGCTCAGCAAATGGAAAAGCTTAATTTGTGCACAGATGCCAACGTGCACTCTGCTCACCAGTCACTTTCTTAGCAGGAAAGCACGTACTTAAATTAATATTTATTAAGGACCCCTAATGGCACTGGCTGATTTGTGCACTTCCACTTCAGACCATGGTTGCTTCACAAGAGCATGGTATGAAATAAATCAGTGGCCCATATGCAATATCTGCTTCCCTGACGGTAAGATATGGCTGTGTGTGGCAGCAAAATGCAAGCAAGGAGGTTTCCACCTCAAGTAGCTTCTCCCTTTCAACTGCAAACAGCACATAGAGTGGAAGAGTGTGGATTGCTGTGTTCTCTCACTGCTCTCCTCATAGTCAAAGAGGCTTCCCAGTCGACTAAAGCAGAAGAAAAGTAAGCGAGAGAAATAGAACAGGTTTCAAAGATGCACTGCACAGAAAGCAATAAAGCCCTACAGCACTTTATGGTCTCAGGAATACCTTCTGTAGTGGGTTTCAATCACTGTTTTTTTCAGATCAGAACACTTTGGAGTATTTCTAACTCCCTGGTTCCTGCTGGGCCTTCACTTTGCATAGGGTTGGGGCAGGTGCAAACTCTCCCTTTGCAGCACAGTGCTGGAAGACAACTGGAGAGGCCAACATTTGGTGGTTTTGCTCCATGGACTGCAAATGGCTTACAACAGAATCAAAGGAGAGAACAGTGAAATGGCACAATATAGTGAAGAATTAATCTCATTTGAAAGATCTAAAAAGAAATCGAATGCATCACTCTCTGAAAGTGTATACATCTCAAAATTAATAATTAAGAGATTCCTGATTAGCCCAGATGAAGGTGTAAATGTTGTAAACTTCTGAAGTAGGATCTATCAATCCCACCCACAACACCCTTCAGAGAGCTGAGATCCTTGGGGGCCTTTGAGGTTTCTCACTGCAGAGTTTTGCCATTAGCAGCAAACCAACATATTTAGGCCAAATAGCACCTCACACTTTGCTTTAGAGGGTGAACACTTTGGAAAAAAAGCATGAAGCATGAAGGAAGATTTTCAACAGTTTAGGCAAAAGCTGATGGTCTAAACCATCAACACATTTCAAACCTCTGTGCTGACTAACATAAGATCCCAAACTTTGGGTATCTGACACACAGTAGACCCCAAAGTGCACTGTGGTCACCAGCAAAGCGAGAAGCTTTGCTCTCCAGGAGCCTCACATCTAGAGGTTTGTCTGTAGCAGAACAAAATCAGGCTGTACTTGGGATGAGGGACATGCCAGTCTCTCCTTTGGCAACCTCTGCTTGCATTAGCTGGGAACCTGAGGAGGTAATGCTTCCCAAGGACAAGACAATCTCTAAAGACAATAAACACAGAGTAGGAGAAGGGAAACAGCACAAAGCTATTTATGCCATGAACAAACTGCAGTATAGGAGAGAGGAAAAGCTGGGAATGAAACCATCTCAATCCAGCAGTCAAGCGTTCAGGTAAAAGACTCTCCTTCCCTTCCAAAAGAAAAGGGAAAAAAGAAGAAAATTTTAATAAATGGGTTTTTTTTTTTAAAGAGACTGCATGTATATGACAGTATAAGCAGTGAGAACACAGCATCAGTATTGGTATATAGATCTTTAAAACATTGATGTTCTCAGGATACAAGTACAGAGCTGACACTTTCCCAGCACTAGCCCAGCACAGTCTCAAGATGAACTGAAAATTAAGACTATGTTATCAGTAGTTCACTTCTGATGTCAGGTTCTCATAGTCTGCTTTTCATTTTCATGAAGACTACTTCATTATCACAGCCTTGATGCAAATTAAGATGAAGTCATCATTCTCTAGACAGATACACAATTTTTGTTAGAAAGGCGATGAACCCAGTCCCTGCAAACAGTTATGCAGTGAGCAGTCTAATTTTCTACAGATGGCTTAATGAGGCTGCATATGCATAAAAACTTACCCATAGGCATATTTGCAATAGAAAAGCCATGGTGATCTCTTAGCTGCAGGGTCTTCCAGAAACCCATGTGATTACCATTGTTGAGAGCAACAAAAACAATGGTATGAATGCATCATTAGAACAAATATTTCTTAACTGGGCTTTACTTTTATACCTGGTGCTAACATTCTTCATGATGGAGTGTCATTAAGGGGGAAAAGTTCCTGCACTGTGTGGTGATGGATATACCAGCATGGATGCAGCCAGCCCCAGCCTCTGTGATGACCAAAAGTTCACAGAGAGTTCTGATGTCAGAATGGCATTGGTGGCTGACTGCAGAACTGGAACTGTACAGAGGTAGTCAGAGCACCTTAAATCCTTTTTCTGGGACCAAGGGAGGGATGGACAGAACTAAGTCCCTTCATGGACTGACTGCGTTGCCACTTCTCAGCTTCAAACACATCTCAAGGCTCTTTCTTGGCTGTATGAAGATTTTGGCACTGAGTCAGTAGGGAAGGATGGCCACCTCTGTGGGATCAATCACCCCAGGATGGTGGGCTGTGTCCAGGCAAAGGTAGCATCAATGAAGTGGGGCCACCAGGCATGTTTTTGTCATGGGGATGGTAGTGTTCTTAGGAAAAGCTTCAGCATCCTGGTGATGACCCCAAATGCAGGGTATGCCCAGAAATGTACCAGGGGCAAGTCAGGACATTATCCTGGCAACCATTTACAGTATTCCCTGGACTACAGTAGAATGTTTCCAGGACCAAGTCCAGCATTACCACTCCTACATTTCCTCAGTGGCTGCTCTCCGCAGGTGCCTTTAAAGTTCTTGGAGGCTGAGCACATTTTATCTGTTGTAGCCCTTTATTCTTAAAACAGACCAGCTGTGACAATTTCCACCTCTCCTATGTAATTTTTATCCCAATTCTGACTGTAAATTGCATAGGAATGCATTTTCTCACTTTGCTCATGTTTTTGCTTTGCTGCTCTTTAACATGGAGGCACATCACACAGGGATTGAGAAACAGGAATTTTTATCAGTGAGAGTCACAGAGATGTCACTTGCTTTTACCATGGTAGGACCAGGATGACCAAAATGCCACAAGTGAGAGACAAGTCAGCCCCAGGTACTCCTGGGTGAGACTGAGAGGCTGGAAACTGTTCCCTTACTGTCTGCATGGAGCATGGACCCTGCAGGTACCTGGGAGCTGAATAAGGAGTACCTGGTCCAGGGATCTTCAAAGAGATCTTGAAAGGAAACAGCTGGTATTTCAAACTCTCCTGCGTGTTTCTGAAAAGCTGCATGAAACATGTAAAAAGAAAGGAAATACTTGTCTTTAAAAAGAAAACAAAAAGTCATTAAAATCTTGGAAGATGTGACATCATAAAAGAAAGTAGACAGAAGTAGTTCTTGGAAAATAAATAACTCAGTATTTGTTCCATAGGTTCTCACATTAGACCACGAGCCAGGAGACTCTCTGCTTTACTCAAACACAGATAAAAGACCTGGTGAGGGCTAGTGGATCATGTGGTGAGTGTGAGCTGGAACACACCTGCATAGGAATGGATAACAAAACTCACCCAAAATCTGGGGGAACCCCATATAGGAAACAGTAGTGATATGAGAGATGCTGCCATATTTGTATTGGTAATGCAATTGTACTGCAAATACCTATAGAAATTGGAACTGGAAGAGACTGATTGGATAAGTCCAGTGTTAACAAAAACAGCACTGTAAAACACACATAAATTGGAAAGTTGTTCTATTATACAGAACAAATAGATCTCCTGGCTCTAGACCCAGTGCTGTTGTCAAAATAATTATAGGTGACTGACGCAGAATCCATGGTCTGTTACACAGACGAGAAGGAACCTCTCCGGGCCCATTACCAGCCCAGGGTTAGACCTCATCAACCCTCGTTAAGCCAAGGTGGATTATATGTTGCAAACCAGATCTGAATTTGGCTTTAGATTTACTATTTGTTTACACTAGTAGATCAAACAGCCTATTTCTGCTTCCAGATACTCTCACTGACGAGCTCAATGTGTCCCTGGGAAAATTCTAATAAAATAACTGTGCTATTCTGCATTGGTGCAGCTCTTTCAATCCTAGTCAGACTGGTCTCATGATATTCTTTAGACAACTCTGGTCTCCCTGCCCATCTTGCAGGATATTCTGGAGAAGTTTGGCCTCCAGAAGTCTGCATGAGCTGAGGAGCAGCCAGTTCCTCTTGCCTCCTCCAGAAGCTGGAGTTCTGACATCATGCGTTTCATTTGATCAGTAAACTAAATGCTGGTGGGAAGTCAATGCTCTCTGCTGTTGAATAAATGGCACCTAGCAGGATTTTAGCTTGGTCAGTTTCTAAAGGATTTCCTAGCAGGATAGCACAGGCCATGTACTATTTCCCATGAGCAATCTGCATGTAGCCACCCTGCTCTGGAGGCTAGACCATGGTATCAGCACAGACTTGTCTGCCCCATGCCAGAGGCCCTCATTGCTACAAAACAATCTGAACCGCATTCAACTTGTTGGTCCTGATGGACTCCCAAGTTGAAGTTCAGTAGCTTTCTCAATAAGACGGTGATTAATTAGCCTTATGCTACAGTATGGAAATTACTTCTTGCCACCTCATGTGAGCACACTCAAAGAGATGCTGGCTTCTGGTCACAGCTCTCCTTCCTGATCCAGAGATCACAGCATGTTGGATGGAGAGAGCAGCCCTGCACAGCCTCCATGTCCTTCTGGAGTGTAAACCGAAGTGCTGTCCCTATCACTTTACAAACACAAACCCTACAGCCCTTTGGAACAGCTGAGATAAGGTGAAGATGAGAAAGGGACAGGGAGGATGATGAGAACAGGAAAAGTTCAGGTGCAAACTAGATCTGCACTTAAGCATCCCCCTCTGTTGCTGGGGAGCTTCAACTCACTGCATTTCTAAGGGACAAAGTGATGCATATCCATCCCTATGTGCTGTGCAAACAGTCAGTGACTCTGAGGCTACTCTAAGACAATCAATCTGTCACAACTGAGCACATCCAGGTCTGCTGTTGTCACTGGGGGATCCGAGCAGTTGTGCTTTGGGAAACAAAACAAACAGCAACACATTTCTGTACTCACCAGCTTAGACAGCTCATCAAAATCAAACCAGACAAGCAAGGTCTGCTCAACCTGGAGGATTTAATTCAAGTTGGCGCCCCTCTCCAAACCATATGAAGGGTTCAGAGTTTTATTCTTACTAACTTGAAAATTTACTGCTCTAATTCAAAAGGCAAATTCACGATCTCAAATGTCAAGAAGTTATGTTCATTTTCCTTATGGTGTTTTGACCTTCTCAACAAGAACGAGTAACCATTAAAGACCCAGTGAAGTAGGGCTGCAGAGAATATTTATGTTGAAGGGCTTCTGTATGCCTGGCAATGCAAAGCTCCATTCTGGGGATCTCTCATCCATCTCAGACGCAGCAGATACCCCCTCATTTCAATGGACAAGTGTAGAACTAATAGCAACATTTTTCAAAGAATTTGCAAACACAGTGACTAATCCAACCAAGTCCAGTTTAGATTTCAAAATGGAAACTCAAAACCAGTTCTAACTTAAATTATCTTTTTAATTCCCTGTACATAACCAGCAGTGGGGTCCTCAGTTTTTCTGGTTTTTAGTGAATTGGCATCTCATGCAGCTGAGCAGGGTAATTACATGGCTCTGTAAGAAGCATTTTGACATCCCTGGGTGAATTCTGGATAGCTAGCAATTTCTAGAAGTAAATAAATCACTGAGTTTCACTTTAAGCACTGCTGAAAATGTCTTCCAAGCTGAGAGGGAGTTCATATTCATTAAATAGTAATCCAGTTTCTGAAGAGGAGAGGGAGATTTCACCACACCATTTGTAGAAAGAAACAGCAACAAAAATACAGAAAACGTGAAAATCTTGTCTTGTCAATTATGAACACACTCTAAGATGAAGAGGACAGTCCAGAGCAACTGTAACTGGAAGAGCATTTGTTTGCCTACTGGGAAGGAGCAATCAGCAAGTATAGTGATCCTTCCACAGTGGTCTAGTTCCAATAGAGCCTCTGAAAGTTATTATTCATATGCAATATCTGGCTATCCATCCATCCATCCATCGCCTTTGGAATGGAAGGATGCCCACATGTCAAAAGACACCATCATAACCTGCACCTGCATCTGCATCCTCAGCTGCAAGGCTGAGGAAGCAAATGTGCATAGAAGATGAGTCTCTCCCTTCCCATTTGAGCCCAACAGGCTCACACTCAGGGCCTCTGATGTGTCTCAACTCAGAGGTAACACTGGAAAATGTGCCCAAATGTCTTGAGAAGGAATGTGAAATGCAGACATTACATGTCAACAACTTGCAGCCAATCACATCTAAACTGTCTGGGGATTTCCACAGAGATAGCATGAGCCTCGCTTCCCAATTTATGAAGAGTTGTTTCAACAATTGTCACCATCTTTACATGTTCAGCCATGTTAGCTATTCAGCCTTCCTTGCTGGACATGATACGTGGACAGAGGATCTCAGAGCTAAGGAAAACACCTTCTTCCTATTACAGCAGTGTTGCGCTGCTGTGGTACAGCAAGTAGAGGGTGAAACT
Source organism: Dasyornis broadbenti (assembly GCA_013397935.1). Lineage (NCBI taxonomy): Eukaryota > Metazoa > Chordata > Aves > Passeriformes > Dasyornithidae > Dasyornis > Dasyornis broadbenti. The sequence continues at coordinate 692,103 of VZRN01002468.1, read as the reverse complement.
CAGCTCCTGCCAGAGATCTGTGGCACCAATTTGTGTTGGTTTTCATCCACTGCAGGAGATCAATGAAGTGTAGGAGCAAAAGAAAGATGGCACTCACTGGCATGAAGTTTTACAAGCATCCCCCTGTTGTTTCAGTCAGCTTGCACATTTCATAGCATTGTGAAGTTTAAATGCCATGGGATAGATCTGTCTGGCAATAAATTCAGCCAAAGGCAATCTCTTAAAAAGCCATAATTATGTAAGGGTGTGCTTGCTCATTACAATGAAGGATGGAAAATACAGTATGTGTCACATAGTGTAATTCAAAATTGATTTCCGATCATGACACATTTTACAGAGGCTATTCTGCACACTGTTTTTGCCATGGTCTAAACCAGGATTTTTCTTCCCTTTCATCTTCACCTGTTTGCCCAGTGCAGGAGACTATTTCAAGGCAATGCCTTCATCTTTGCTGCACATCAAAAGCAAAGATAAGGGAGGAATACTGCTCCTATCCTGGCAGTTCTCCATCACATTTTTAAACTCTTCCTTGAACCAAAAAAGCACATCACTCATTTTATTTTGCTACTTGTCAAAGAAGACCTGGTTGCTAGCAGCAAAAAGAGCCACTTGTGAAACATGCCAGCTCCTGGTCTCCTCCTGCCAGGAGCTCTGTCATATCAGCTCCCACCGACGCTCTGCTTCCTACAATATTCTGGACCATGTAGATTGGCCTCTCTTAGAAACTTAGATGGTGCTACAGTTATATGTTTCTACTTTGAAGACTGTATAAAAACCCTGTTACAACACCCTCAGTTTTTCTTTCTGTTTATTTAGATTTTACCTTTTCAGTTGCTTCAAATTCGTAATCTTTTTCCGTGTTAATGCTGTTAAGACCTAAATAGGTCTTTATATCCCAAAAATCACTTTAGCACCAGCACTGCTTGGTACCCTTGTCTGCAAATTCAAGAGATGCCAAGGGCTATGGTGTAAACTACTTTTCCCACATTTGATCTTCTGTTGGATGCTGCCCTTGATGTTTCTGTGCTGTACTTGCACACCTTCACAGGTTTGTCAAGTTGGTGTTAAGTGCACACCCAGCCATGGTCACACCTACAGAAGGAATGAGTTTCAGCCAGTGTTACATAGGTAAAATCTACAAGACTGCAGTCCCTGTGGAAATAAAAGCAATCAACTGCCCAGGAGGAGCCAATTGAATAAGGCCACCTGGTGCAAAATCATGCTAAGACCTGCAACTAAAGCAAAAAGCCAGTGGGGTAGAGCAGCCTTGGGTGGCTCAAAGCCCTCTTCATTCACTCCAAATCCCAGCACCTTGGGGCTAGAAAGGCCATGGGCATAACTCAATAAAGATTCCTCTGTGTCACAGCCTTTCCTCGAGCCTGCCTAATGAGCTGTGTTTACACTGCAGTATGTGAAATACACAGTCACACACCTTCCTTAATAAATCCAGGTCCCTTACATACTGTTGCCTCCTACATGGCACACTTCAAACCCTTCCTGCAGGTCACTGTGGAGGCAGCTGTGTTCCCAGGTGGGGAAAGATCTGTCCCAGCCGGGCCCAGGCACTACCCTGCTCTTTGTACCAGAACAGAGCTGCCAGGGCAAGACCGAGGCACTCACAACAGACACTTGGGCTTCACCTGCTATAAACTAGCTGCAATTCCCCATCTTCAGAACTTGCATAAATAATTAAAAGATTATTAAATGCCTGGGGTCCAATGAGAATTGGACTTTCTATAATTTCTATTTCTAGAAATAATAATTGAACTATTATTACTTCTATTCTGTAAGACAGAAAGCTCTCAAACTCAGTGGCTGGACTGGAGCAGCTCAGGAAAACAGCAGCCTGACAGCCATACAAAGCCTGTTGGGGTGCAGTTCTTGAAATCCTGCCCAGTGCTTGAGCTACAGCACCATACTTGGTCCCTTTTGTCTTCCGAAAATAGCACCTAGCAGGGCTGGAGAAGAATCAATTCCCAAGTAAATCTCATGCAAATTGGAACCACACATAGGAGGCTACTAAACTGCAATGGACATCGGCAGCACCACTCTCAGACCTGATTGACATGTTTCAAAAGAAGCTGATATTAATTAAAAATGGGTCTCGATTTATTTATGTTTCTTTCCACCATGCTTATTATTTTAATCACTGAAATACTGGCCACTCATGACCCTTTCCATTGTACAGTTTTATTCATAATTAATACATGCACACAAACTTTATTAAATTACATAAAAATAATAATGGAGTCTTACCATCCATACAATACTACAAATTAGGTTTTGTTTGTAGTTTCAGTTTGTCCAATAACAATATTTAAACATATCTGAAATTAACTATCACAGATGTTAATCAGATAGAAGGAGGTCTACAGTACCTTTGCATGAGTAATGCTACATTAAATAATTGAAATTTCATATTTATACAACACATTCCATTTCCAAAGGATCCCAGAACCTATTAACAAGAACATCAAAACAGACATATTTTGCAATATGTTGTCTTCCTGTGACAACTTCCTTCCACGAATTTCAGATCACTTAACAAACAGTAATCAAGCCTTCAAAATCCCGTGTGCTGCTGCATGGCCAAGGGGATGGGCTCTGCTGAGGGCACCCAGCCCTGAGCATGGGGCTAAGGCAGCATGTCACAAGAAAGGCTGACATGGCACTGACTGCCCCAATTCAGCAAAGGTTTCTATTTAATAAAGTATTTAATCATATGTTTAAGAGAGCTTTAATGGATGTAAGCATGGCCACAAGCATCTGGCTGAACATGGGAGAAAAAGGACCTGGAAAGTGTGGTGCAGAGTGCGAACACTAGTGGCCCCCTGAAGACAACTCCTGCCTGCCAGCTCTTTGTCATAATTACTTCAGGTTACACATGAATAATCCCAGTAAGTTATTTCAGCTGTGTTTTACAAGTAATGAAAGTAACTAATACTCTCAGACCCATCACCGTTTTTTCTCTTTCATAGATCCCCACATCTATAACAGGTCTTGCAACTCAGCTTTCTTTTCCAAGTGACAAATTTTCCAGCTGACACTTTCTAGCAGGGACTACATTTCAAATAAAGGACTGATCTCCAAAATTGGCTGTGCTGAATGTTCTTAGTAGCACTGTCTGTAATGGATAGACACAGCTAGGTGAAGCAAGGGGAGAATGTCCCACCTAACCACTCTGTGATGGATGATTCCCAACTCAAGTTTCTGTTGCACTGAGCTAAACCCACAGAGCACACCAATCTATGGACACAGCTTTGGCAGCTTGCCATGGCAACTTCTCTTTTAGGCATGAGGAAGAACTGACTAAAAGCAATTCACTTAAATGTCCTAAAACTTCCTGTATCTGTAATAATGATTTTGTTTAAAAATACATGACTGGGGATCATGAGAAAAATAGATATTTAGAGAAAAAGAGTTTCACATAAACTGTTTGTTACAACACCAACATAACTCAAAGCTCTGTTCAGAAGCCTGAAAATCACATTGATTTGTGGGCAACATAATAGCCATTGAATTTTTGTTTCTGAGGCACTAACCTAACACTAATTTTTCTCCCATCATATTACAGAGGACACAGGCAATTCTGTTTAAGGCTGTAGCTGGAACACATTTTTTTCCCTGTGTTAGCAGTAAAGGATCATATTAAGAGGTCTAGGACATTGTAGCAGACTGAAAAATTATTATCTTTGTCCTTTAAGAAAATGAGAGCAGGGCCTGGGAAGAAATGCCTGATAAAGTCCATAAAAGTCCATCAAGTGCTAAGACCATAAAACCCTCCTCCTTCTCTTTAGGCTCTATACTGACAGCAAACCATGTTATGAAGTGTAATGATTATTTCAGGCTAAGATTTTCTTTGTCTTTTACTTTTTCTTAACAAAAGATGGAAGTTTATGGTTAATTCTTCATCTGTAATCAGACTTAGCTGAACTTAGAAAAGGAACGATTACATTCTGTATTTTTACTGCCTATTATTAAGTGCTGGTTTCCAGTTTTGTTTAAATGCCAGTTATCAGGATTCAATTTACCCCCTCCTAGGGGGATGTTTGGTATCATTCTGAGAGTAGCACTGCAATATATTATGTTAATTGAGCCCTAATAAGCTTCACAGGGCTTTTGCTTCCAACAGGAATGGAAATGTCATTTTTTTAAACAGAGTGCACTAATAAGCTGACTATACCTGCACCGCCTTATTGCTGAATCTGAGAATATGGGGCAGCAGCAGAGATTTCCTGGGCATTACAGAGAATATAAGGAAAACTCAGAAGATCTAAATACTATTAACACAGTCTCTTCTAAAGCCCAACTCTGTTTGGGAAACTAGGAAATCCTACATGAAGAATTCTTTTCATCGAGATGGTCTCCCCTGTCAGCAGCCTCCAATGAACTTTACATAATGAATTTTAAGGCTGTTGTCCCATGTAGCATCAATCCTAAATACAAGGAGTCTCCAGCAGTGAATTTCTCTTCTGTTTAACTCTCAGCAGAACTGTACTTCATTCAATTAATGTCAGATGCTGCTTGTGCATTTTGATAATTTCATTTACTTACAGCACAAGAAACGATCCTGACCACAAATCCAAGGCGTCTTTTGCACTCATTAAAATTTGGCAGTAAGCCTGCAGGGTTATGCACGCTTTAGCAGGCTGTCAGGGATAAACGAGGATTATAGTAGTTACTCTAATTAATACTTTGTTATTAGACAGACTAGAGACAATGACCTTTAAAGACAAGCAAGAAGAATTCCCTCCCTTCTCCAAAAGAGATGAATGTATGCAACTGCATGCATCTGTCTCAGTATAGATTTTAAGACATCAGGGCCACCCTATAGTTCTCATTTTGGCATGATAAAAAATAAATAGGAAAGTTGTAATACTGCTTCAGTTTGAACCTTTGCACTGAAACAACCCCCTCCTACCACCACCTGCAAAACAAACCCCTCAGAATCTTCATTATTTACACTGTTTTAATAAAGGCAATGATCCCTTGAAAGAACTTCTGACTCCTTCTACCACAGACTGTAGTTGTCAGACCCAAGCAGACAGCTCAGGGGAGGAGCCGTCCAATGTGCACAATGGGCCCCTAGCTGCAAGAGAATAGCTGCTGGAGGCCTGGGGCTTGGGAGCCTCCAGCCTCCCACCACATCTGCCCTGGTGCCCACCCTGCTGCCTCACCAGCTGGTGAGGCTGAGCAGAGCTATGCCACAGGGTTCCATACCATCAACCCCTTTAAATTCTGAATTTTGAATCTGCACTGATCTCTTGCTGACATGAGGCCAGTTTCCAGCAGCACACAACTGCTCCTCTGCCACTGCTCATCCATGCAGACCTTTCCCAAAAGCTGTCTCTCCCCATTAGGCCTATGTGCAACTCTTCTAAAAAATGCTCTTCCTCTAATATCCTAAGTCATCAGAAGCTGGCTGAGCATGATCCCCCAGCCAGCCCTCACCCTGCTTGTCCACAGAGAAACTATACTTTTCCAGGTGTTTTCTTACCACATCACTGGACAAAGCTTCCAAGAAGTTTCCTGTTCCAAAGTAAACTAGCTTACAGTTTTATGGTTCATCTCTTAACCATTTAAAAATAATAAAAATATGTTGTCTGGTCCTTCAGTTTTCTTAGAAACCCTTCTGGGACAATACTTTCAAACAGGTCTGTTCAACCCCATTACACATACAGGCCAAACAATGAAAGGGGGTTTCCTTTGCAGACCTGGAAGGCATTATTTGGAAAAAAAAAAGTTAAAATCTCACTAGGACAGTAATACAACTTTTAGAAATGTAGAAGAATTTTATCTCTCCCCATGGAGATCCCAAGCCAGAACCTGTGCTGGTACAAACTTGCCAACCTGTATTAATTTAAGAGCTCTTAAATAGAAATAGTCAAACCTGGATACATCTGAAGTATGGTAGTTCTAGTCCTGCTTTACCATTTGTTTGATCTTGCTCCAAATCAGAGGGGCAGTGATGAACCCACAAGTATCAAAGCATGCCCATTAACTTCCTGCTGAAGTTAAGAACATGATCAAAAGCTTTGATGAACTAAGTCTATAATGATCAGCCCAATCTAAATAGGGAAACTGCACACCTCATGTAAGGGTGTTCACCGGGAAGAAAAATGTATAAGAAATGTTCGTGGTGATCACTGGGAAGAAAAATATATAAAAAATGTCCTCAAAATCCTGTCTTACTCCTGTAAAGCCATGCTCATGCAACATCTGAGCAAAGCCAGGAGGTTTTCTGCTGAGCTGGGATTGTATGATGGCATCTCATTTGCTGGAATACACATTTCTTCTCCAATGCATAAATGTTACTGTTGTTTGTTGTCAAAGCTATACTGGACACTGGGAATGCTGCCTCTTCTTCTACACATCATGCCCAGTTGCTAACACCTCTTATCTTGTGGCCAGATATTAAAGATACAAGCTGTTGTTAAAATAATTTATTATATAGCACACTCATTTAGAAATCATCATTGATTTTTAAAAAACACAGGGGGAAGTAATTAGATTTAGTAGGTAGCAAAGCTCCTCACTGATGGTGTGGAGTCCAGGTTTTCAACACTCTCTATAAAGAAGGTTGCAGAAAAATAAAAAGAACTTTTCCTTCTCACCAAGCACAAAAATACATAAAACAAAATCAACATTTCACCAAACACATGAAATTAAATACATGTTTGCTAGCACGTTCTGTGAGGGTGTCACTCAGGAGAGCGTTTAAATGCATATGCTTGTATTTAATGAGTTATGTGAGACTTAGGAATAGGTTTAACTTGGAGCATGTGTGTCTGTGTTTTGCTGCACAGGGGAAGTGTGGTAAACCAGTCTTGGGAGCCGAAGCACTCTGGGGGAACAGGGCTCAGCAGTGAGAAACACCAAGCATGCCTTGCTCCCAGAGACCTGCTTGGTATTTTTCATGGCTCATCCCTCATGTTTCATAGGAAACATGCATATTAGTGCACTTCAGCTGTGCTTGCCAAAAACAGTCTACTGCAGCCAGGTGGTGGTTCTCGCTCTGCGAGCAAGAACAGCTGATACCTCCTTGTCTTGCAGTAACTCTCACCCCTTTAAATCACGTTGATTACAATACATAAATGCCCTTTTTTCATGTCTGTGGACAGGTTAGCAGATGCTTTCAATATCCAGGCTGAAACCGTAAATGATAAGACAAATTTGAAGCTCTGGAGCTTCGTGGGAGGCTTGATGTGGGAGAGGAGCTGTCTTCACCTGTGCCTGCAGTGCTGCTCCAACACAGCCAAACTGAGCCACTTGTCTGTAGCCAGGGAGAGAGGAAGCCTGAACCCAAGGGGGGAATGTGCCACAAAGGATAAGCCCCCAACTCCCCTGTGCCCATTCTTGACTTTTAGGCTGTCTCTTTGGATGTTTAATTAGATAAGGGAAAGCCAAAAAAAAAAAAAAACAAAAAACAAAACAAAACAAAAAAAAAAACCACGAAAAACCTCCACAACATTTCAGCTTTAAAATTAAGTGAAAAATTCTTTTTTTTTTTTTTAAAGGATGATCCATGTAAACAAAAGGAGCAAATTCCTGAGAGATTATTTCAGGCTTCTGTGTAGTCAGCTGTGGAAAGCAGTGAGCCTTCAAGTCAACCTCCCGCACTCCCCTGGAGGAGTCAGAGCTAGGCAGCTCTCTCTCAAGTTCAGGGTGAGAAACTGGAGTCATTCCAACAGTCCTTGGTTCTCCCATGCTAATAGCCCCTTCCCTGTTGGCTAATCGGTTTCCACCCCACCCCCTACTTTCCCCATATAAACCCCTGTCCTGACCGCAACACCTCAGGCTGGTCTTGTCCCTGGCCTCCCCTTTGCAGGGTGCTGGGCAATAAAGACTACCTCTGTGGAACTGCCATACGAGCCACCTCTCTCTCTCTATCCCCGAGCTTGCCTTGAGTGATTTCACAAAAGAGCTAATCACTTGTAGCAGAGGTGTCGCTACACTTGCTGAAATCACTGTCGTTCCAGGACGCTTTTGCCAGCACCCCTAGAGAGGCTGTTCCCCGTGGGACGCTCTGTCTAGGAAGGTCTCGGCTCCCCGGCGCTGCCAGTGCTGAACCTCCCCCCACCGCGACAGTCAGCTTTTACTGCATAATCCCAGCACAAAGTAAAAACTTCACACTGGCTGGATCCCTCCCAGTGAACCTCCTGTCCCAAATGATGTTTGTTACTCAGGTGCAAAGAACAACTTTTCACAGAGCAGTTGCATCTGGAAGCCCAGACAAAAATCAGGAGCCGGTGCACACACTGGCGTGCAAACACACAGAAAAGCCTGAGGAAGAGCTGGCAACTGTAAATACCCACAGTCAGAGAAGGACCAGACTGGAGGGGCCACAGCAGTGACGCCAACACCAGCTGCTCAGAGATGGCAGGGGCAGAGAGGAACAAGGCATCCTTCTCCTGCCTCCAGATGGAAACATCTTCACTTTTCATCTTTGTTGTTTTTTCCAATGAATTTTATCTTACTAAAAGTTCTTTGATCTGGACACAGACAACGAAGCCCCTGAATGGGCACCAGAGTGTTGGCCTTGCTACCCCCAGTGGGGAACCAGCAGGACCATCTTTGCAGCTTTTATTTACAGGCTGGTAATGAAGTGGGGGGACATTTTCTGCTCATTAAGAGGCAGAGGGAGTGGGACCACTGCTGTACTCCTTCCATGCACGGATGGCTTTGGGCAGCTACTGAATGACACAATGCTTCGTCATTAGGGAAAGGGTCAACAAGCGCGTCTGTCATCTTTCTGTTACTATTTCCAAATGAACTCAATTAAGTTAATTAATTTTTTTAGAGCAAGAAAAATGCCAAGGAAAAGAGTGGAACATTAAATAAAAATAAAAATTAAAGATCAGTCCTCCTTCTCCAACACAGAGCTCAAAACTATGTGCTTTCAAATTAAAATAATTTTCAAAACATTAACTTACTTGAAGAAAATCATCAAGTATTTTTCTCTGTGGCTGCTTAATTTGAAAAGTCACACCCATATTTCTCCTCACAACCAAATATGATTAATGCAAAACATCTTTCCTAAAAGAGGAATTAATGTCACACTTTTATAATCTCAATCAATTATGGATACATCAAAAAATACAATGAGCTTACATTTAATCACCACAAGAGTTTAAAGGAAAGGTTATGTTATGTGCTTTGGATATACAAGGATATGGGCATATAATTTGCATTGGGACTAAACCTTCTTTTGAGGGAATCTAGTAGGTAATTTAGATATAAAGACACAATTTCAAAATTTACTATTTCAGGTTTGTCTCCTGATAGGGTCTTTAAAATCAAATAAGATGCTAATTCATTAACAGTTTTGTCCATGTGCCTATATGTTTTGCCTAATATACAGCTTTCTAGAAGGTGGAGAAAGAACAAAAGCTTTCTCATTTTTGTAATCTGCCATAGATTTCAGTTAGAAAAGAAAAAGGTAGACAAACAGTAATAAGGCAGATATAAGATAAATATTTAAATATTATTAATTAAATTATTTCCATTTTATTTCTGTTTTATCCTTTTTTATGTTAATGATTTGATGATTGCACCATGGAAAACCAAACAAACTTGTTTTTTTCCATTTTGAAGAAATTACAGTATGAGTGAACTTCAATGCCTGAAAAACATGTTCTCTAGAAAAAAATGTATTTTTTTTATTGACACATTAAAAGAACCACAACAACAGGAGAGGCTGCCTTCTGTTTGTAAACTGGATTTAGTTATCTTACTAACAAAATCATGGATGCATCTGGAACTTCTTCAAGTTCAATCAAAAGGAAACATTTTAGCCAAGAAGCACCTATATTATGTGCACAGTGAAAACAGAAGATCCCTTTCCAGAGAAGAGTTTCACTGTGCCATGCCCTGTATATAAACCAGGCTGAAAAGATCTTCAGTGCTTCAATAAACTTTTCAAGCTGGTCAGAAGTTCTGCAAGATTTCAACTCTCATTACAGAAACTGAGTGACCTCAAGCAGACAAAAATCTACCTCCTAACACACCTTTATGCAACCATTACAAAATTAGTATCATCTCTACTCTGTTGCACATGTTTAAAGTCAATATCCTCATCATCTCTGACACTAATTTCACCTCATGCTTTGCTCCATTTAATATCTAACCACATAAAAACCTTATATTCTTCTTGCTGAGACATAGTTAACTGGAATTATCCTCCATCTGGATGCGACAGAGTCAGCCACAGGAAGACTGAAGATGTTTTTTACCTTTCTGTTCCAGGTGTCTCAAAACAGTCACTGAATGAGTTCTTATAAGACTCCTACAATGCACTTAAAGAGTATTATTGGATTGTTTCCGTTTCAGAAAAACACATGTAAAAAATCCTCCTTTTAGAAGTGGCTTCTAATTTGATGCCTAGAGGTTCTGAATTGCCGCTGGAGACTCCAGTGAGTTCATATAGATCACCTACGCAGGTGATTGAAGTACTGAGATCAAATGCATAAAAGTGGGATGCAAATATTCCCTGCAGGAGATGTAGTTTCAAAGGTACTGCCTAGCATTGTGGAAGTTTATCCACGTGACATTGTCACATAAATCAGGAAAAGCAGACAGTGTTTACATGGGCACATCTAAACCATCATGTCTGGGAAATTTTTTCCACTCCTCTGGATGTATGCTCTGGCCATGTCCCAATTTACCATCAGGGAAAGTGTTACATCCCACTGTCTGCTCTCCAGGTCCTGTGTTCAATGGAAGAAAACCAAGGTAATTCAGGAAATCCAAGTTATGCTTTAACACATTGAACTACTGGGACTCAGCACATGCCTCTGTGCTTTGGAGCCAATTAAATCATTTGGGACTCCAGATTCCTGGAAAGTTGAAAACACTCAGCACCCAGGAAGCTTATAAAGGTCTTTAATCACCAAACCACCTTTGTGCTGTCATTTTGCAATCTTATCCCCTAAAAGGCACATCATTATTATTGTTGTTGTTGTTATTGTTGTTGTTATTGTTACCTGTGACCCTGATTTAAGGATCAAACTTCTGGGGTCTGGTGAGGGCTGCAACACCTTTTTGCATACAGAAGCTCCCAAGAAATCTCAGCAAGTGCCTCTGCCCTGTGCCAGGAACAGCCTGAGGGCCAAGGAGGGGTTCTGTTTCTCAGGCATTTTGTTTCCCATGTGGACAGGGGATGAGCCTGGTGCCAAAGTGCCTGGCTCGTCCAGGAAATGATCCATAACAAACCCCTAATGCTGCCCTTTAAAAGGTCAGCCTTTTGTCTCACCGTTTAATATTTTCCTGGCAATTGATGCCCCCATCCGTGGCCTGTCTGGTAATAAGCAAAGCATCCCACTAGCAGCTCTTTATGCTGCCTACCTACAGCCTAATACCATTCTCAAAAGCTTCCCTGTATGTAAGCTTAATGGATAAAGCAATCAATGCAAACAAAATCAGACGCTGTCCAAATTTTTCCTTCAGTAAGTAGAATCTGAATCTTAGGCTTTTGTATGAGCAGGTCCCCAGGTGCAGGATAACTAAACAATATGGATATTTACAATTAGCCACAACGCTTCTAACATAATTATGACATGTGGGTAATTTTCTCAACTATGTTTATTGCCTAGCAAAAAGAATCTCACTGGTAAAAACCAACGTGGTACTATAGTGCTGCAGATCATCAGAGGAACATGGGACAGCCCTTGAAACCGGTATTTCAGGTGTCAGATCTCACTTTATGCCAACCTGATGAAGCACAGATCAAGAATTCAGAATTGTAACAAAACTGCCTTTCAGTATCTGTTAAGAAAGAGATGAAGACAAACGGCTACATGCACTTGCTTGCTGTCAAGGTTCTCCTTAGGCTTTCATTCTACCAGTAAAAATAGAAACAGGGCTGCAAGCTAGGTTTTTGTTGGAAATTCTGAATTGTTTTGATCTATCTGTTGCAGAGAACTATGTTGCCAGTTATTCATGTTTTAATGTACTGTCTCCAGTGCTGTGTTTCGCCATGAACACATTCCCCACAAAGGAAAAGGAGTGAAAAGATGAGGTGAGCTTGAGAAACTCAAGAATATCAAGTCCTCAAATACCTCTAAGAGTAGCACCACAGTACTATGTGACCAAGGACTTTTTTTTGCCTGCTTCTCAGTATGCACCCAGGATGCCATTGAAATCTGGTACAAATGCTAATAAACTGTTTTGTATTTTTTCACTCAAAAGATTCTCACTCCTGAGTTTTCACCCTGCTTCACCCAGCAACACACATAAGTTACAATCACCAGGAGACATTGAGAAGTTCAGTTTTCTGTTTCATTCAAAATCATGAACATGTACAAAATGCTGCACTGAGGACAAACCTGGCCATGCTCACAGCCAGACAAACCCAGTGCTCAGCTCCCCTCTGCTCCCCATACATTGCTGCACCTCTGTGTGCTCTTTGGGAAGCTCTGACACCCCTGTATTTCTGTCTTTACCCTTAAAACTTTTGTTTGCTTCCTCTCTTCGGTCTGAAAGTTTTTCAAGGCAAAAACTGCTTAGGCCAGAATTGTGCTGCACTCTCAATACTAAAAATGACGTGATGTTTGCCAGTTTTGACAGAGACTTCTCTGCAATTTAAAGCTTTTCCTTATTAAGATTTAGACACTGACTACAAACAACATGCTGAAAAGGACTGAAACACTTAGAAAATCTGCTAGTGCAATGGGAGATGAGCAAAGCACAGGCATTATCCTCAGCACAAACAAGCGAGCCTGGCAGGGCAACAGAGGAGGCAGGAGCTGTGTTTTGTGGAGAGTGGAAGAGTTACAATCTTACTGATTTGTGGGACACTAACTGCCTTGCAAGGCAATAATGATTTTCCACAGAGGTCATCACAAATTCTGTTTGTCAGTCTGCTTTGAGCAAATCCCATTAAGAAAAAGGTGGCTGCAATGTTTATTAAGAAAACCATGAGCCACATGACAGAGCTATAACATTACAATTTCAGTTCTACTAGATGGCCTGTAAATACAGGGAACTTGATGAAGCAGTATTCCTAGGAGAGGAATACTAATTAAAATAGAGAGATGCACTGATAGAGTGGCACATTTGTGTGCTTTGCACTGCTTGAATTACTTCCACATGAACACACTTTATACTTTCCTTTCCATACATCAGACTCTGAGTCTAGATTTTAACCTCCTTATCTCTCTCCATCTAGCACATAAGAAAGATTTATAGCATGTTACACAGGGTGAACCTGTGAAAAAGCGTTACCATGGCAACCCAGTATTTCTTCTCTGTATAAACTTGAAGTACTGAAGCAAAGGAAGGCCAGAACTCCACACCAAATTCAAAGTTGCTTTTTGTTCCTATTGTGTTGTTTTAAAGCAATCAAAATATTTTAATGCCATCAAGTATACATATTAAATATGTCCTTTCAAACACAAATGGTCAGTCATTGCACACATTTAACATGTTATCATGACAGAAGTATTTCAAGGGATGCCCTGACCAAGCAAACCTGTGAAGAAGCACAAGAAAGTACAATAGGTCACTTCATGGCACCACATGAATTCAGTATTACAGGTCAATTGTGCAATTTAAAGATACTTCATGGTCAGATTCCTATGCATTCCTCTACTGGATCACAAATAAACCTTGACCCAAGAAGATGAAACAGTCATATTTTTGGAAGGTATAAACCCAGGCACCATTTCACTGAGGTAGCATTACACCTTTGCCTTGTCATTTATCACAGAATACTTTAAATTCATGTACCTAGGCTTCACTTCCCCTATGTTTATTATTTCCCAGCAAACTGCTTCTTAATTCAAGGCACCCACACATTTGCATTGACAGCAGAGAGCTTTACTGCAGAAGCCATCAGCAGATACCTTGGAGTCAGGCTGCCTGACACAAACCCTCAATCCCCCTCATGCCTCTACAATTAGCCAAGGCAACACACACGGAAAACATGAGCAGAACTGGGATTCTCTCTGCACCATGGAGCAGAGACTCCCTGTTCTCTCTAAGGAAAACTTTTCTGCCTCAGGTGTTCAGGATCTGTGGGCCACACACCACACAGAGCACAACTGATCCAACACAAATAAACAAATATGCACCAAGGTGGCCTAAACATCTGCTATGACCATTTATCCAGACGTTTTGATACAAAACATTTCTTAAGAGGGGGAGAAAAAATCCAGGATGAAAAAGTGTATACTTTCAGGAAAATCAGATAAATGGTAACTTGCAAATAGTGAAACAGTAACCTCCTTTTCTCTCTACCTTTTTTCATAAGTGAAACAAAGGCATAAATAGTTTTGTCTACAGGATAAATCATTCACTTTGGAGTACAGAGTCCCAGATTTATAATTTTGACAGGGAAGCTTACAAGCTCAGTGTCCTTCAGCAATATGACCCTGGCATCTCCATCTCTCCATGAAGCGTTACCATAGAGCCATTGTGCCAACTGAGCGAGCATCTGACTAGACTAAGCAGGACAGGCCTAAGCAGCCATCCCAGCTGCTTCATACCCTGGGTCTGCTTTGAATTTTCCCTATTGTGGTGTATTTTCCATGTGGCCAAAGCCCTTCCCAATAGCCATTGCTCCCCAGCTCCCACATCTTCCCATCCGTGTGGTGGAACATTGAGCGCCGCACTTGTCCTGAACTCCCTTCCAACTGAAATCACTAAGTCTTTTTTTATTATTAATAAGGGCTGAATTTCCTGTGGTGCTGGTAGCGTGGAAACATAATCTCTGATTCACAATATTAAAAAGACATTTCCCAACCAGAACGGAGCAGAAAGAGAGGGAGAGGGGTGGAGGGATACACATGCATCACATGGAAGACACATGAATCTCAGAAAATCACAGATAAGCTGCGGACACTGCCACCTTAGGGAAAAGAACAGTGGGTTTTTTCAGTTACAAATAGGGTGGATATTGGAAATACTTGGTTTTCTATGTAAACTGTGAGGTGAATGACTAATTTTTTCACCTGCTGCAGCACTCCTGCTGCATGTGCTACAGCACTTTTTGTACAGATTGAAACCAAAGCTTGGGCACTTTCTTTTCCAGTTATTGAGGAAGTCTAATAGTGCTCCCAGTGAACCCAGCAGTAACACTGTAATTAAGTGGAGGCTCACTGCTGATCTCACTAAGACTGGTATCAGAGCAGTCATTCCCTTTTTACTGCAGAGCGCCATTTTAATTTTATTTAGGGAGGCAGTATGATCTCATAGGCACGGCATCAGGTGATCTGGGTTGTGTTGCCCGCCATACCATGTGATCACTGGTAAAACATGCAAGTGCTCCCTGCTTTCCTTATTTTTTTAAATCATCTGCCGTGTGCTGGAAGTGATCATTATTTACTCCCACTGAGTGGTCTGAGATCAATGAATGATAAACCCTAAAGAAATGCTCAGAATTACCAATGACATGTGTGATTTTTATAGGATTAGAACAATATAAATCAGGACTAAACCCAGTGTCACCAATGTAAAGCAAAGTCAAGCCTCAAGGTGATCTGAATGGGTAGTAAAATATCTGGGAACAACAGATGACTCAGGGAAGCACAAGTTAGTACTCAGCACATGAATGAGGTAGAATAGGCTTTGACAGAAAAGACAAAGTGTTATAGAATAAAAAAGTGAATTCATCATATTTTGTTCATATTGTGTCAATTTTCCTTTCCTTTTACGATTGCATTCTCTTGCAGACATATTCTACCTCTTTCTGTTCCTGCAACGCTTTGTCTTCTGCAGGTCTTATAGCCTCCTCCTCTCCTCCCCTTTCTAAATTCATGCTGTGCATAAAATTGTCTCGCTGATTTAGAGTAAGATTTATTCTTTTTGGCCCAGTGCTCTGCTCCATTGTAGGCCACCAGTCTTAAAATAGGAAGATTTAGCATGCATTTCATAAAATATTTCGACTCTTGATTCATATTTTACTCTTTTCCATTTCGTTCATTTTTCCTTTTTATGGAATTTCATCAACACCACAGGATTGGTACCTGGCCTCTAAAACCAGCTGATTCAACAATGTGCTACCCTATCATGATCATGATAGTTCATACAAATGATAATTCTCTTTCAGGCATGTCCCTCATTAATCTGAATTCGCTAAGCAAGTCAGAAACTGAATGAGCATTGTGGGCTGCACCTTGAATCTAATCCTCAGAATAGCATCCCTATATCTATTGTGAATAACCAAACTTCCAGCATCCTATCACATTGGTGCTCTGAACACTTAAAAGACCAAAGAAACCACAAATATTTATGCAGCAGACATTTATACTTGCACTAATAAACCTTACAACTCTGGTTGAAATGGGTTTTTAGAAAGAAAAAAATCACTGCTTAGAACTGATATTGTTGGTAAGACAGGAAATAAGATCGTATAAGGTGCTTCAATGGTCTTAGGGTCACCCACTCTTCTGGGTACCCACTCTTCTCCCAGGAGACAAGAAACTGGAAGAGAATATTAAGCAAAAAAGATCTGGGCAGTTCTGACTAGTTAGGATTCTTTAAGACCTGGGGCCATGCTGACTGTTGTAAATATATTGGAAACTGTTATCATCAGGACTACAGCTATGATGGAGAGACTCCAATTGAAATTCTTCCATTAAATGCAAGAGGCTTTTTGAAAGTCACATTTTTCTGTGAAACTTGATGGTAGGGTAGATATTGCAACACCTGTAAGTTAGCTCAGTTCTATTCTGTATTTCCCTTTAACATCAGTAGAGCTTTGTGGAATCAAAGACAGTTTTTCCTATCTTTCTGGAGAGGAAAAGATTTTTGAGAGCTATAGAATAACACATCTTCCATGGGCCATAACCTCCAACAGGATGGTGGGATGTGATCTCTGAAAGAGAACTGCCAGGTCCACAGCAGGATTCAGCACAAGCTCTACAAGCCCGACCAGTGTCAAACACCTCAATAGACTCAGCTCAGGAAAAAAACCCAGGTCTCTAACTCCTGTGTGGGTATCTCACAAACTACCAGCCTAAATATAGGAGAGATTGAAATATCCTCTTAGTGAAAAGAGATTTAGAGTCTTCCTGGTTTTCTAGTTTGGGTAAGCAATTTCATTCACCCAGATGGAAGAAATGAGCTCCTAGAAGACTCTGCTTAAATGGCCAGGTAGCACTAGCAACAACAAATATAAAACACTTTAAAATATTGAAGCTGTTTTACTTGATTTTGAAAAGGACTCAAAAACATTTCCAGCTTGCCACTGCCAACTCAAATTTGGCCTATAACAAAAAAATCAAACTCTTAATAAAACCAGAAAGGTACATTTCCATAACCAAAAATGCTTGAGCTATTATGGCTCAGCAATTTACTGCCCATCCTCTGAGTTGCAAAAAGTATGTGAGCACTTTAAGCCTTCTTCAGCACTGAAATAAAATACGTTTGCTGAAAATGCGCATTGGGGATATCTGCAGCTGTTTCATGGTGGTGTTAACCCACCACTGATTGGAGCAAGCTAAGAGCACACTAACAGTAGATTAGCATGCTTTGCCTGATAAACTAGAATTTGTGAAGCCACAGCTATTTGACTGCTTCCAACATGCAAATCACCCATTACTCTGTTAGTTGAAAGACTAGGTGCTCACAGTGACACCAGGTGAAATTAAAACTGCCGCTAATTTAGAAACAGTAGAGATTGACAGTCATAGACAAAAAGCCTTTGAGACAACTGCCCTATGGGATACGTAGCATAATCAGACATTGAAGCCAGCAGAAATACAGGATCATGTCAATCACACTTCTTTAGGTTTCTTTTAAACACATACATCTGCAAATTTGAAAACAAAACATGTTTCTGCATGTATTTTTAGAAAAGAATGATCCACTTTGTGGGGTTTCCTAATGGTCCTGTATGCAAATCTCCATGTTAATCAATCCCAAATCACTCCCTGGAATACTATACATATGATAAATATTTAATTCTTTGCACTGACATTACAGGTTGAACACTTTTATATTCCTACCACATTACTAAAGCCACAAACAGTGGAGAAAGGTCTAAAATAACAAATTATATTTGATTATTCTCTGCCATAGCTACTGAAAGAATAAATCTGCCAAGGGAAAGGAAAATGTGACAACACAAGAAGGTGACAAAGAGCTTGAGAAACTTGTTCATTTGGCGTTACATGACAGTGGCAACATGTGCTGCTTCATGGCTATGTAGAGAAAGAGCTTCTAACAGAGTAAATAATTTTTCCTTAGTCTCAAAGCACATAAACTTCTCATCCAGTTTCCATGGAGAAGCATGGACACTGGATGAGACATTCCCTTTTCAACACCTTCTGAGAAACAATTAAACCATGAGCATTTGCCCAATTATCACTGGGTGTGCAAAGCATAGTTATGACCTTTTCCAGTGAATGCACAAGGATAAAGTAAGGAGCAGGTACATTCCCCACAGACAGGACTGAGACTAGGGGACAGGTGGGTTTCTCCTCCAGCAAACATCCAGGAGGTCTGACAGCAAAGTTCTGCTTTTTCTACTGTGCAGAGATCCCATCCTGAGGAGAACAGTATTTGCAGAAATGTGGTCCCATGGGAAGATGTACATCCCCTCCCTCCCAGCCCTGCTTTGGACTGGCTGAAAAGTCCCAGACATCAATTTCCTCCCAAATCTCACTTGCCCAGAGTTCCCCAGGGTCCCACCACCACTGCTCTGCCACCCACCCTCTGCAACCAGAGTAGCAACTGCCAATTTCTCTGCCAGCTCTTTTCAGTCCAGAGTGCCAGAGCTGTACTCGCAGTGATTTTCCCACCATTTCTAATTCGCAGATTGTCCAACTGCATTTGATCAAGACACAGAGAAGAAACTAATAATATAACAGAGCACTTAGGAATACTAATTGCAAGTTACTCTTAAATAATACATCATCCCTCTCTTAATTATGGCAACTTGCACTTTCCTAAGGAAAGTGCACATCTGCTAATGTATTTTTCCAATAATATCAATATGAAGTTGAAGGGAAAGGGTAGACTAGTGGCTGCTTTGTATCTTGACCTGCTCTCAGCCTAAGTTTCCCAGAATGTCCATAAAGCTTCTCTGTTTTTTCCCTTCTGACTTAACAAATTCGTTCTGAAGATACATTTCTTGAACCAGGGTTCACTTACTAACACCCCTTTCTGAAGGAAAGGGTACACCAGGAGCCTGGATTGCCTTAATAAGTAACTAAATCTTGTACTTCCCATTCATTTCCAAAGACATTTGACACTGGACCACTGTAAATTCTGCAAATTTCATGTTTCTACTTGCTTCAGTGTACCAAAATCCTTGAGGCCATTTTCTCCATTTAATTTGCCATTTTCCTCAGTACTTGTATGAGAGACTGAAAGATGCTGAAGCCTTGGCTGCCATTCCAGTTCTATACATACCCATCACCACAGTTTTCAAAAGACATCCATGACTCTGTTCTTTAACATCCTCTTGTCAAATATGAGGATAGTCATGACAAATTCTAAGCAGTGGTGAGCCCTAAGCATTTGCACCAATCACTGCTCTAGAACTGAAAACCAAGCACACAGCACATTAGCTTCTGCATCCAAAGAAAAGACACTTTTGAAAAAAGGTAAGAAAAACTGTTTTCCCACCACTGTCCTCTGTGTCAGCGATGGAGATGGAATATGAGCTCTGCTCTTCTTGACTGAGTCCCCTGGATTTTACTGCTTCTTGGCAGCACCACAATCTAAGTCCTTTAATTTGAATTTCTAAATAATTCAGAATGTAGATAACTAGATCTGTTCATATTAGTTTGCTGTCAAACATTTCCATCAAGTTCCAAATAAACCATATTTAGTGCACAGACCTGACATGCCAATAAAGGTTCAGGGCAGCTCCAGACCTGCTGTAAGCAACCCAGTCTTGCTCTAGGATCATCAGGTGGCTGTGTTTAGCTGGTCAGCTCGCTCACCTGCAGCCCCACACCACCATCACCAAACTAATCATCTAAATGAGACACCCTTTGCACTCCAGCCAATTAATCATGTATCTTCATCTGACAGGCACAGGCTTGAGATTATTGCTCTGAGCAACCAGTTTTCCTCACTGCAGAGAAAACCAACAATAAATAATCAAAGGAAAAGTAAAAAACAACCTCAACATCAGCAAAAATCACGTGGATCTTAAAAGAGATTTTTCAGCCTGCAGTACACTGGACATGCATCCTCTTACTGACTAAAAATGCATGATGGCCTTTTAGGTTCTCAAATATGCTGGCCTGTGAATCTCCTTGCCCTGACAAAACCTAGAGCTGAACAAAGGATAATATCTTTTCTTTTGTTTGAGTTCATAATTCGACTGAAAATCTTTTCAAATTTTACAGGAAAACCAGTACACTCAAAATATCTGTTTCAAGGTAGAAACGGTGAGAGGTCTGATGGAGACATTTCTCCTTCTTTTCAGAAGTAATTACAGTCTACACTGATTTCCAAATCATTCCTTTAGAAAATATCCCTGAGACCAGTTACTACAAAACATTTCAGCTTCAATGCACAGACTGCGGCCTCGCCAAATTTTTCTGACCAGCCCTAACAGAACTCCAGCCCCAGCAAAGCCACTCTTCCCAGGCATCCTTGAATTTCCCTGTCATTGGCAGAGGGAGCCTCTTCTTGTGTTGTCTCAAAGAATGCAAAATAGGACACAGTCCTAATGGTGACACGTCCCTCATAGATAATTAAATACAAAAAACTGGCAGATTTTCAGACATGCTGCTACCTGCCTATGAATACAAAGTAGCTTTTCTTGACAGTCTGGAAAATGCACCGGGCCCCCTGCCTGGGCTGGATCACTCTCCTGGAAGACTTTAAACAAAGGTTTATGATAGATCAGCATTACACTGTTCACTTAGTCTCGTCCAAGAGACATGACACCCACATCAGTCTTTGATGACTCTTGTAAAAATCCCACCCTCTTCCAGCAGCACTGTGCATGCTTCTACTAGGTTTTTCTTCTAAGCAGTGTCCTGCCCATTTCTGGGTATTTTCACTGGCAATCCCATACATCCAGCTATTAATAGCCAGGCTATTAACTGCTGCTGCTCAGCTGCATTTGTAGTAGGATTTCCACTTATTCCAGACAATGATTTTAACACTGACTGACCTAGTGTGGGATCTGTTAACCCCTAAGAATCTAGGCAGGTAAAAATGAACAACTTTCCTCCCAGCACCGTAACAGCTGAAGTGTTAAGAGCGTACTGAGGGTAATGCTCTTTCTAACAGCGCTTGGCACAATTAAGCTTTAATTCAGAGCTGTTATTTTACAGTTTCATTTGTTTCTGCCAATTTTATGTTTGAAGGGTGGGGAAAGCACGAAGGAATAACAATTTAAGCGCTCAGCAGATGGAGAACGAGTACCTCTTATTCTCTCCATCACTGCTGAAAACAGAACTATTCCACCTCACAGGGATCCCTTGCCAAAAGGAGGAAAAACCAAGACACCACAGCAGTTAGCAGAGTGTTTGAGCCATCACGGACAAGTATGTTTCTTTGCAATGTTGCACAGGGAATGTAGCTGGGAATAAGACAGGCCCCTCAGCAGCACCACAAACGGTAGGTTGTCATAGGGAATTGCATCTTCTGGAGACCCAGGCAATTCTCAGCCTGTTTTTTTCCCCCTAACACTACTGATATAAGAGGGGGAAAGCTACAGAAAACAGTGTCCCTAACCTGCCAAGCTGGTGTGAGCTGGTTGTGCTACTACCTTTCTGTGCTTTACTCTTTGCCCCTCCTCATATCTGGCAGCAATTCGCCTCTGCACCAAGGAATATGACAAAACTCACTCTCCTCCAGGTATTACATGTATGACACAAACATACAATCAGGCCTTGTAACTCAACCCTGGCACAGGCAGATGGCACTGCAATTAAAGGATATCAGCTCATGAGAGCAAAAAGATAAAGACCTATTTGTAGAAGAAGTGTCACAGTGTAGAGGAATTTCTTAAAGAGAGAGGGCACATGAGCAATCCAGCCTGCACAGGTGGATTAGTTTAGCTTCAAGGACAGAGGGAAAGCAGCCAAGGCCGCAAAAGAAGAAACATACCAGCAAGATAAGACACTCCAGGACGGGAAAGAGGAGAACACCGGGTGTAAGACATGGGAAACGTGACAGAATTTGCTGTACAGACAGACTGCTACCATTCGCGTTATATAAACAATGTATTCCAATTAGAGAAGCTTTGGGGTGCGTGGACACTGCTAGCTATCCAATAGAGATTTAGTTGAGGATGCATGCTTTACTTGGAAAAAGTTTAAGAATGCTGGATCCAGTACAACAAACGGTTTTGGGCTTCACTTGATCATATTGATCATGGCGTGATGTCCCTTTATTTCCCGTGATTTACAACATCACAGTTTGCAGGTTTCTGGCCAAACTGGAAAGGGAGTAGTCCAGAGCACAAATGACTCTAAAACAAACATAACTTTAAAAGTCACATCCTTCTGAAATGGTCCAAAGCAGGACACATGCTGTTGCTGGTGTGGGATATCCTGGTTTGCAACTCAAGGGTACTATCTGGGCAGAACTGCAGTAGCCCCGTCACAGTAGATGTCATTTCAGTGTTTTGGACACAGAGGTCCCAGTGGAAACCCCCACACAGGAAGTCTTCCAGCACATGGTGGTGGGACAGGAAGCACAGCAAGCAATAAGGACCTCAGTGCCAGATACACAAGGTACAGAATGGGCATGGTAAACTCACCATTTCCCCATCCCCCCCAACACCTCCCTGTAAAGAGAGAAGCAGAACATGGTGCAGAATCCTGCTGGGGGGATGTATTTGATTCTGCTCTCTAGCTCACTGCACGAAGTGCTCACATACCACAGTAATGAGCGCTGTAGAAATGCCTCCAGAGGTAGAATAGATTAGAGACAGACAGACAAGAATACTAAAGCTAAAGGAATAATCAGAGCTCCCCTCCACAGGGAAAGGGCAAGTGTCTGCCCTCCTCTCTCTGCCGAATCACTTCTTAAAATAAACTAGGGAGACAGATCCAGGCCTAACGGTGTGATGAGTTCAAGTGCAGCACTGGGGGCCTGTTATGCCTCATACAGCGACAGAATTGATCCACTCAGAGGCCACAAGTACAGGTATTTCTCTGGCATCCTGCACTATGGCCAGTGGTCAGGTCCCGGCCAGGGTGTTGCATCACCTACCACCCTCCATTCCGGAGCCCAACTTCTGCTTTTTCCTGGGGAAGGTCAACTTTTTACTCTTTTCCACCCCAGTTTCCAGTAGAATAAGGCACACAATGAGGCTCAATAAGTTCCACTTGTAGCTCATTATCCCATGTTTTTTTAAAAATCTACCCTTTTTTGTGCTACCACCTTAGTATCACCTACGAAGGCAGGACCCAAACATCCCCATGAGCAGAGGCTAGAGGAATGTAAAAATCTTGCTTGATTCCCCTTCAAATGAATTGTATCAAACACATTTTTTTCCTGACTATGTAAGAGCACACGAAAAATCAATGCTGCAGCTAATACACTCTTCCATGGAACCACAGTAACCAGTAGATGTTTGTGCTACAAAACAATACTTGGCAAACTCACAGTGCTTTAGGGTCAACAGAGAGAGGTCATTCCTTCCTGCACAAAATCATTAACACTGACGCCACAGATATGCTACTCATAATGCTGAATAAATATTGCAGAAAGATTAATAATATTTTCATTGAACTCTCTATTTAAAGGAATATAGAAGCACCATTTCATCCCTAAGCTGATAATAGGGTCCAGGTGTGAAAACAATAAAATAATAAAAATGACCTGAATAAGACTTTGATGGAAAAAGCTTTACGCAAGGAAAAGTTTCTACATCAAAGCAGACAGATAATCTGACAATATTTTCCTCTACAAAACTGGATAGAGTTACTTAATGATTTTAAAAAGATACAGTATTATAATTTTTATTAGTCCCTAAAGAGCTATAACTAAGCTGCAGGGAAAAATTTTCTGCTTTATCCTGGTAGGAAATTTAAGGTAATCATTATTTTTTTGTTTTGTATGATCATGACCAAAAATGCAAACAACTGATTTTCTAACATTACTACTGCAAACATTAGTGGGGTTGGTGCAAAAGTACTCGGAGTTAGAGTATGCAAGTACCTGATCAGTTTTCCAAATCAACAGGGCTGGGAGACTCCATTCTTTTTCATGTTCCTTGTGCAACTGCCTTGACCAGCAGCTCACACCAGGGGCATAGCAAGACATGCAGCAGGGAGAGCAAGATACTTCTCAGCAGGATGTGTCTGGACTCATGAAATAGGGAGCAATTTCTTGAAATGTTTCTTTCTAGACAGTAGAGTTTCAAGTTGTTCTCTCTAAAAAAACCTAAACACTAACTGAATTGTATTCCAAAAGGCAGAAGAGAAAACTAATGTACTTCCCCTTTTGCTTAAACAAGTGAGATATCAATTATGTAAGGGATAAGTATCAGCAACAATAGTTGTAATAAGCAGCTCAACTGACAACAAATGAGACGTATTTCTCATCTCTGTTGGGCCATTGGATTTTCTCCAGTGTGTCTGACACTTATTGCAGCATCAGGGAGGTGAGTGTGGTACAGGTGTTGCAAATTTAGAAGCAGTGATCTACACAATAATTGGTCATAAGTGAAGAAACCACTTACAAAACCATAGATCTGCTACCATTTTTCTTACATTCTCAACAAGTTTTTTTTTTCTCCCATGTTTTCACTTGCCCAACCCTTGCCACAAGTCAGTATTTTGTTCAGAGGGATATGTAGACACATGGCATCTGATGACAGCCTGGCCTTGAAGGTTAGCCCTTCATCCTACATTTTCCCAGGTCCCCAAGACAATGTAAGTAAAGATCTCCATGTTAAACAGTTGTCAAGGTGAGAGGTAAGACAACAGTAACTTATCAGGAACAGAAATTAGCGTATTAGGACCACAAGCATATTTGTAAAATGAATATGCTGTCACATAATCCCTACAGGACTGGAAAGATCTTGCTGGTTCTTTAAGCATGTTACAGCTCTCACTTGGCTGTCTGTGTGTATGTAATCCTGGTCATAATTACATGCATATGTTAGGTATTATTTATAATTCAGTGACAAGAGACAGATTTCATTTTCTTTGGTCACTGCTGCTCTGTGTGTTTATGCTGCATAATGCACAGATTTACTTGCCAATCAAAATCTTGTATCTGAGATCCTGTGGTGGGCTGACCCTGGCTGGACACCATGTGCCCAACAGAGTCGCTCTATCACTCCCCTCCTGAACTACACAGCGGAGAGAAAATATCATGAACAACTCATGGGTCAAGATAAGGATAGGGAGAGGTCACTCACCAATTAACATCACAGGCAGAAAAAGATTTGACTTTGGGAAATGAGTACAATTTTTGTTATCAACCAGACTAGAATAGGATAATGAGAAATAAGCCCAAATCTTAAAACACTTTACCCTCATCCCTCCTTTCTTCCTGGGTTCAATTTCACTCCTAATTTCTTTTCTATCTTCCCTCAGCAGTGCCGGGGGGATGGGGAATGGGTGCAGTGGTCAGATCATCACACGTCTCTGCTGCTCCTTCCTTCTCAGTGGGAGGACTCCTCACACTCTTTCCCTGCTCCAGCATGGGGTCTCTCCCATGGCAGTTTCCTATGAACTGCCACAGCATGGGTCTCTTCCATGGGGTGCAGTCCTTGAGGAACTGACTGCTCCAGCATGGGTCACCTGCAGGTGTACAAGTCCTGCCAGCAAATCTGCTCCAGCCTGGGGTCCTCTCTCCACACATCCACAGGTCCTTTCAGGAGTCTGCTCCAGCACAGGCATCCCACAGCATCTCAGCCTCCTTTGGGCATCTCCCTTCTGCAGTGTGTCCCAGGGGCACAACTGCCTCACCACAGTCCACAGCACGGGCTGCAGAGGAACCTCTGCTCCAGCACACATCAGATGCTCAGACTGTCCTACTTTCTCTAACAAGTGGCTTGAGGACTGCTTAGTCTCCTGAAATGCTCATTTTGAAAGTCCCTCTGGTCTAATAACAATGCAAGTATGCATTGGTTTATATCACTGATGCTGCTCATTGCACAACCAGCCTACAAAAACAGAACCAACCTGCTGAAAAGATACTCGAGACAAAAAATATGTCAGTGGATTACAGCTGGGTTTGCTTTCTTCCCCTTTTGTTCCTGAGCAGCCTATTGACACTCCCTCTGCTTTTAGTTTTACTCCTTGTAAATTCATGATGCAGAAATCAAAAGTACTGGGCGATTTATAAATTCAGCTGTTCCTGGAGGAAAGATGGCAAATAAGGTATGTCCATGGGAGGATGGCTGGGTAAATGGCAAGCAAAGTACATACAACTCTAGGAAATCCAGCTATGCTAGTCTAAATTATTCAACTTGACCTAGTCAATAAATATTGCATCAAAATT
The DNA here is from genome assembly GCA_013397935.1 of Dasyornis broadbenti. Lineage (NCBI taxonomy): Eukaryota > Metazoa > Chordata > Aves > Passeriformes > Dasyornithidae > Dasyornis > Dasyornis broadbenti. The sequence continues at coordinate 665,730 of VZRN01002468.1, read as the reverse complement.
CAGAGCAAGAAATAGAAAGTTTGTACATAAGATTTATGTTTCACTCTATGATTCACATTGTAAGTGGTTTGATTAAATATTTATTCTAATATTCACTTGGGTTAAGAATTACACTAATCTGATTATACAAAGCTATGCATAAGCTCATAGGAAATTTTATAAATACAGCAGAAATGCATTGTCAACCTTCTAGTTTTATGCTAAAACCATTTTTTCCTTTCTTTATAAAAAATTCTGTCAATATAATTTATTCCTTACCACCAGTGGGCTATGGATCTTCACAGCTGTTGCTCACGGGCTAAATCAAGAGAGGTTTCTGTTAAGAGAATTCAACTTCTCAGACATCTCCAATATCTTCAGAAGTAGAAGTTCAGTAGAGAGAACATTAAAGGAGAACTTTCATAAGGTTCAGGTAAGCTCTGCTAAATCATGATGATCTTTGATATGTTTCAAGATTTAGATCAAATTCTTCAAAAAGCTAAACTTCATCCCTCTGATAGTTCAGATAACAACATATTTTTTCTGCTAGAGGGAATGATTGTGACAGCTAGGCTTTTCTCAGAAATCAGCCTAAAACTACATGTTATTTTCTTGAGAAGACAAAGAGATCAGCATTTACATGAAAACAGATCTGAATGTTTAAAACTAGCAGGTGATGTTGAGAGACATTTAATAAGACTTGCTCTTAAAATTGTTTATGGCTCAGACTCTAAAAATGAGCTCCAATTATGTATGTCACTGTCATTAGTCATATCATAAAACAGAAGCCACAAGTCATGGTTGAAAATGTTGATTATTGGTAGCTGACAGCTGCATGTACATGGAGCTGAACTTGAGGAACTTTGTTGTCAGCTCTAGTACTGTTTGATTCACTGAGTTACATGGTCCACACCTTTATTTTTCTTCCTCTGAATGAACTGAAAAGATTATTTACCTATTAAGTGTAAAGTTGAGACATAAAAGGCACTATATTACCATTGTGTTGCTATTTATTAATTGATGTAGTAAAAAGGCACAATTGTGCATTTTTCTTTGTTTAGAAACACAATGGACAGTCTGTGAAAGAGCTTCAAACTTCACCTCTGCTGATTTGATACACATCATTGAATACAAAAATGGCAAACATAATATTATTCTACTGGACTGTCTTCGCCAGAATCTATCAGCAGACCTGCATAGATAGTCAAAAGTTATATGTAGAGAAAACTATTCAATATCTCTCATCTGCTTCTACTATAACTTCTGTCAAGGTTCTTTCCTCCAGCCAGCTAAGAGTTATCTGCCAATAGTTAAACTCACAAGCTAAACCCTTCGTTCAGCTTAGGAATGGGATGCAAAATGAATGAGACTTGTCTTGGTTTTTCCCCCCCCCCCATTATTTTTTAGCAATGGACAGAGAACTCTAATTCTCCAGATCACCAGACCAAGTATCAGTATAACTGACCTAATTTAACTGGAGAGAATATACCAGTACAAATGCTATGGGCTTTCCTCAGTCCTAGAAAAAAATTATATAAAAAAAAAGTGGTATATTTCCAGTCTCCGTAATGTCACTGCCCTCCTGTGTAACCTTAATCAAGGCACCTTAGTTCAGCATGCTTTTTTTCATTAGTTAAGACATATATAATAAATAAGCCTGAGATAAAAAGTGTTTTGAAACTCATCCTGAGAATTCTTTAAGCCTAAAAGTATAAAGTCAAAATTTCACTACTTAGGTATTTGCAGAAATAAACAGTGCATGAATACCTATGTTCTGAAGCAAGAAAAGACTATCTACAAGCACAGGAATTTAGATCCACCACTTCAGACAAGCTGCATGTAATTCCTTAACAGTTCTTGGAAATAAAACTACATGCTGTGGTCACAACAGGTCATTTACTTCAAAAAGATATTTAATATTTATTGAAATAATTGCAGGTAATTAAGAACTTCCACTGGTAGGCTGCTGCAGATGCCATAACCCTGATGGCTGAAGTGTCACCCATCTTTCCTGTTTCAATTTAGTTGACTACAGCTTCCAGAGAGGGCATCTCAGAATGCCCCTTCCTACTAATTAAACAACTGTTTAATAATGGTGTGCCTTCCTTTGAGTATCCAAGCGGCATTTCTGAGTCTTGTTTTCACATCAGCTCTGGAAGGTCACTAAAATAGCACTCTCAAGGATGTGCTGTCTAGAAGCAGTTGAATCTCCTCCTTGCACATTCATAAAGGCAAACCCATGGTTGCTTTTGCCTGGCAAGCCTGAGGAATGCATTCTGGCACAGCCCCATTACATTACTGATAGGGCATAATTTACCCTAACCTATTTCCAAGCACTGGATAGCCTCCAGTCCCCGATATCCTTGTCCAAGCAAATCCTTCCACCACCAAACCCAGCTGATATGCTGTGACCTCTGATCAAAGGGAAAGAGCCTGTTAAGGGAGAAGTTTGAGTGACTCTCCCGTCTGCACAGGCATGTCTGTTAAGATCCATGATTCAGAAGATGACAATCTGGCTATATAATTCAGACTCTCATTTTCCTTTCTTCTCTAGTTCTGTGTTTTATCAAGCAAAAATTATTTTACAGAAAATATATTCAGATACTTCTCTCTCTCAACTCATTCTTTCAGGCCTTCTCCCAAATTTGGCTGCTCCTGAAAGCTGGCAAAACCATCATGCAGCTGTTTGCTCAACAGCCCAGTGCCTTGGTATTCACAATGCACAGATTCTTTACTGATTAAAAGGAAGGTTGAGTGAAGAATGACACTACCAGGAAAATGCTGGTCCCAAATTCCTTCTCCTCAGGAAAGGTGTTGTGGGCAGACACAAACAGGACAACCACATGACAACTCTGCCTATTGTCAGCTGTGGACAGGACAGCCAGAACACTAAACACGTATCCAGGTGAACACTGTCACCCCAATATGTGAAATCGTATCAGATGTCTTCCTTTTCAGTGTGGTTTGATCAACTCATCCAGTACTGCCATGTCAGCATTTCCTCCTCAGCAAGGAGCAGACACAACAAACTGTCCCAAAGGACCCGGACTGTGTAGGCTTTACCACCATTTTTCCCTTGATTGCCTTTCCTAACTGTGAATCATGCAAGCGCCTGTACAAGGCACTAAGGTTTCTCCATTGCTATGGGAACACAGTATTCTGTAGCTACTGAAATGTTCAGCCCACTTCCATAAAATATCACGATTCACAGATACCAGCCAAGTAACTGAGCAAAGAAAGGTTTTCAAAAGCCAATGTGCTATTAACATCTAATAAGGAGAAAGGAAGGGTATTCTCTCTGAACAGCTTGAGACTACTCCAAGTGATGGAATTGCTGCCAACCTGATGCACTCAAAAACTCTTCCTCCCCCATCACCTGAAATGTTAATAAAAAGGCAAAGTCCTGGCAGTAGAAAAAAACAAAAAGAAACACCTACCCCCAGGATAACACAAACATTGGCCATTCAAATGTGACTGAATATTTGTGGTCAGTATCCAGCTATCTGGCATCCAACAATTTGGATGGTCTCGGCCCTGAAATTACCCTCCCACAGACGACCAGGATAGGTACACAGAGAGCATCCAGACATCTGGCCTGTACCTCCTCATGAGTTGAGGTTAGATGGCATTTCTTTTCAAAGAGCTGAGTATTTCCTCTTTTCCTTTACCTGCAAACTCAAATATGAAAAGAAAAATAAGAGTTTATTTCCCATCACTGGCTGGCACAGCTTTTATGTAATCTGGAATAATAAACAAAGACACTTGCTTGGGATTTGGTTTTTGGTTAGGCAAGGATATTGCTGGGATTCAATGGGTTTACTTCTGGTTTATCGGGCTTTAATAAGCCAGTTCTTACACAAACATATTTTGCCTGTCAAGTGGTAAGATGAGGCATAAAAACTAAGTTGTAACAGAATTGAGTTCAGCAGGAAGGGAATTAACTATTTCTCTTTGGACAAAACAAAATAAAAGACAAAAAGTCTTCCACACATATTTTCCACACATCCTGAATCTATCAAATTACAGATCAGTCAGAAAACACTGAGGGGGAAGGGAGATGATCAACTGTATGAAAATTAAATGCACTGTAAAGCTGCTCTCACTGGAACTTTTGTGCCTGTTTTTACTGTGTTCCCAGTGGTGATAGGAGCTGTAGGTATTGAAGGAGTACAAGAGGACTTGCCATAACTGCAGTCTTTGCTGAGCAACATCAGTCACACTCTCTGAAGATTGAGCTCCCAGATCCAGGGTCTAGCAGTGTAGGAACGGGAAGACCAGTCCACAATGACTGGCCAAAACTCAGGATTTGCCTTTTCCTTAGATAATAGCTAGCCATGGTTTCCAGAGTCTCCCACTTTACTGTACAGGCTGATTGCAACAATTTTGTGAATACCATTCCAGCCATGCAGTGCCATACCTGGTGCATATGTGACCTTAGCCAGTCAAAGGACCCTCCGTCTTCTCCTTTGGCCTGTCAGTGAAAGCATTCACAGGATGCTTGCAAGTCACGGGAAACTAAGTTACCCCATGACATCTGATCCAGTCCACTAGACAATGGTCATGATTTGAAAGGATCTACCTGGACCTTAGAAGAAGCTCACAACAATCTCACAAATGATGACCAAGTTTCAACTTCCTGTTTCCTAGAAAAGTTGTAGAAAATTTCCAAGACCAGCTGCTAACCCAATGTAACTTGACATGAAATTCTGATATGTTCTGTATTAGCCAAGAACATGAAGTTCAATCTCTTTTAGTGATGGAATAATAGATTATCTCTTCCTATATCTACAGGAAAACAAACCTTATCTCTCCTCGGTCTTCATTATTCTAGAGAATAAACAACACATATTGAGTATTTTTTTCCAATGAGTACCCATATATATTTTTTCTATTTTTTTGATCAACACAGTAGCCTTTTTTGGCACCTTTCTTGAATAGAGATGTCCAGGCTTCTGTAGGTATTTCATTAATAGCATCTTACATTGAGCTTGGAAGTACTGTGTGTTGGTAGTTGTCAGTTAGCTATTGAAGCATAGTAATTCTTTCAGCTGTGGTAATGCTGTCAAGTATTTCAGCTCTTGAGATTGTCTAGTGTACCACTGGAGGACAGACAGCTCTGGATTTGATAAGCACAGTACACAAATGTTGGATAGGATAGGACAGGACAGGACAAAACACAAGTTACTGGCCATGCTGTTACAGATCACAATAACATCAAAGACTAAAAGTTCAAATAGCAAAAAGAAAATATAATACAGGTCACAATAACAGAAGTCTTTATAATGAAAAAGTAGATAGCTTCAATTTATGGCATGCACAAGTACGTGAAATGATAGTGATTTATGCTTTTTAAACATAAGAAATAAGTATTTTGATTAGGCTTGTGGGGGAGGGAGTATAGGGCTTTATATTCAAAGCTTCATTTTACCCAGGGAAAATTACTGACTTCTGCATGAAGCAACATTCAGCTTCTTTCCCTTCCTCAAGCAGGGCACCAGGTTTGCCTTGGGAATCCAAACCCGGCAGGACGCCTTTCCAACATCTCCCTCCTGAGCAGCCGTGGGTGTATCTACTGACATTAACCAGCGTGAGATCTTCTCAAGGAAGAAAAGCCCTATATGAAAAGGTTTCACTGCAAAAGGAGGAAAAGTTTTTAAAGGGAAAACTACACAGCATGCTGCTCCAGAAGCCAAGTTGAACTTTCATTTTATATCTGAGCATTCTGAAAGAGTAGAGTGCTCATCTACTTCCTACCGTAAATTATTCTTCCTCAGCTATATTACTGTACACTTTAGATTTTTATATAAACTTCTATAGAAAAAGAAATCACAGCAATTATAATCCTAGCAATTATGTAGGCCCTTTTTGCTAGATGCCAGAAGTTGAATTGTTATCAGGGAAAAAAGCACTGTGCCCTGAGAGAAATGGGGCAATGAATTCCCATCATGCAAAGACGATGAACTCCTCTCCAGGTAATCAAAACCTGAAAACATTTTTAGGCAGAATCTATGGAAAAGAAAAGCAGAACCAAAAAGCAGCAAACCCCAAAGATCTTAAAGCCATCTGAGAAGCTTGGCCTGCAAACGAAGCCAGGGAAAAATCTTAAGCAGAGAAGTAATGCTGTGCCAACACTGAAAAAGTAAAAGCATAGAGTTAGGACAGCTATAAACTATAGAGTTTGACATCAACTGCAGAGAGATGAATGTAAAAGTTAGTACAAAATGCAATTGATAAAGATGAATATGGTCAATACCTTAGTGCTTACTTCAATCACTGAAAAATCTTGTCAAACAAACCTGACGTGATTCTTTGATGTGCCAGCAAAATGTGGCTACTTAAGTCTAGTTGTATTGGCACAGTGCAATTATCTATTTATAAAATTTTAGATTTAGTATGGTGCAACACCCATATTAAAAATTAGCATGATGCCATATGCATCATGCAGTATGCACTAAATTAAAACAGACCTGGCTGAGATCTGAAACTGCACATGAGGGGTAGGTGTTTTTAGAGGTTTCTTCAGGAATTATTATTATTATTATGCTTGAAGTCACTGAACATTTTCATCAGTGTTCAGGAGGTAAAAGTAACTTTGCTACTACTGTAATGCCTGATTGATACAAGGCCTGGTAAAGCAGAAAAGAGTGATGAAGGCAGGACAGTCTAGTATAGCAGCAATCTGGGTTGCTTGGGAATCCATTCCAAAACTATGTATATTTAAAAACCAAGGTGAAAAATGATACAAGAAACAAAGGACACAAGAAAGTGGGACTTGTCTCCGGAAGGCAGCAAGTCTGAAGGAATTTAGGTTAATGAGCTACAGCAGCTGAACCCAAGTTCTTTATTCAGTGATGTTACAAAAGGGAGGACCCCTAAAGGAGAAGAACTGGAAGAAGAACTGGAAAACTACTGTGTACATATATATTTATATGTACACTTATAATCAGTATTGCTACAATGAGATGGAAATTTTATAAGTGATGCAGAAACTGCCATAAAAAAATCTAACTACAGAAAACAAAATCTAAAATGAGATTTTCAAAAGCTCAGTTCACATAGTTTGCCGTCATCTGACTGCATCACAGGGTCTAACTACTGCCAGATTTTGAATAAAAAAAAAATCAGGTGAGAAAGACTATATAAAGAGCATGACTAACCATAGGTTTGATTCTAGAAGACCTATGTCAGTTCTCCAGTTGTCACTATCTTTGTATCAAATGGGATTTTGTTCCAGAAAGAAAAAATAAAAGAAAGAAAGAAAGAAACAGGGAAGAAAAAAAAAAAAAAAGCCAAATTAACTCAATTGCTAAGCCTGAGAGAGCTGAGTAAAATATTTTCCTTTAAAAAGCTGTGCACTCAGCATGACAGTCAACCCTGACCCACAGTTCCCTACTTAACCTAGCACACACATTGAGCAGCAAAGCTCAGTGGTGTGATCCACTCTGTCACACAGCAGATGCCCTGATGTCTTACTGATAACTTGGTGCATTTCTGCAATTCAGACCTGGGCCCCTTACCTGGGCAGCACCCACCTGCCCTTCAGTTGGTGAAGGCTCAATGAATTTGAACCATTCAACTGAAAGACAAAAAGAGGGAAAGAAGGAAACATTTTTTTTAGACATGGATATTCATATGGAAACGCTTTAAAAAGAGGAAAGGAAAATGCTTCTAAATTAAGAATATTTTCCATGGTCTTTTGATGGGTAGAATTAATATCTCCACAATTAGGACAAGTAGATCATCAAGGAGTTAGGACATGCTATTCCCTGAACACCCTGTCAGGTTCCTTAACTCCCTGTCACAACTAAAGTGGGTTATAAGACCTAGAAATAAATCCATAATTGTGGATAACAGACCATGGCATCTCAGACAGACCATGTAGTCAGTTCATGGGTCTGTTCCATATTACGTTCAATTAATTTCATGTTTAACTGAATAGCAACTTTGTGCAGTTATTGCATAATAATAACAGAAGACAGCCCATGTCTGTGTTCAATGTTCATATATAATGTCTCGGGTGTCAGTAAGTCTGCACTCCAAGCCCAAGAGCAGCAGAGATTTTCTCTAAGTCCTGACCCAGGCAGGGTAGCATGTCCCCTGTGGCTGCTGCCCCTCGATCACACCTCCAGCCCCACTGCCCAGCATATGCACCACCAGACGGCAGAGCAGTAAAAACCAGACCTCTGGGCTGCTCTCCTGAGCTTCTCACAACTGGCCTGAAGTGACACTCTGTATATATGCACAGCTGAAAAATCTGCACACATTTAAGCTGCTAAGTATGAGGTATGTTGTTACACAAAATATTCACTGACCTCTTGCCGAATGTATTTTAATTGAAGTAATTACTCACTCAGCTCCAGCTGCTAGAACTCCAACCTGATATGTCTGAAAGTAAATAGCTTTTCTGATTGGTTGCTCAGAAGGCTGGAAAGTATCTGCAAACTGATATGCAGCTGGGAAGGGAGTCTTCCCAGGCCTGTCTGTTTTGCATGACTTCTCTCAACAATTTATCAGTAAGTTTTTAATGTTCTTATCAATGAGTTCCTATCAGGTTAACAGTCTGAAGTGGGGATGAAAAGCAAGAAAAGCTAGGAAGAGGCCTATGCTTTGTTGATTTCCAGTTGACTCAAAACGCTTTAACATGCTCTTGTTTTCATCAACGTGTAAACTGAGTTTGAACTTCAAAGGTAGAAAGTGTGCTTCTGGAGTTTCCTGGTGGGGATTTTTTTCTCATTAATTAGTTATTATGTTAAAGACTTGGGCTTTCCAAAGCAATTGGCAAAGCTTCCACTGATTTGACTCAGAATGATTTCATCCTCACCTTAACACTGTTTGTGCTTCCCTAGAAATAATATGATGTCACAAAAGAGCATTTTTTGGTCCCTCCAATCTCTGAAACAGCCTTATGCTAATACTAGATCAAGCTTCTTGAAGGGTAAAATAATTTGTTGGTATCCAAGTTCAGTAACACTGCCCTGCTCCTGAATAAGAGTTTCCAGAAACATCCTCGTTAATGAGAACATCACAGTGTAGTGAAAAGTGGGTCTGGATGATACAAGGGCTAAATGCCATTTGTCCAGGTAAAGCACGGTGTGAGTAAAACAGAGGGTAAAACATTTTAATCCTTTTAAAAGTTATCCAAGATGGTAAAAAAATTATTACCAAACAGTTAAAGCAAGTCAAGGTCAGAGACAGGAAAAAAACTCCAACCAACCGACAGATTTACTGCTTCCCAGCCTCATGCTCTAACAAAGTACAATCAACAGTGCCATTAACAATGCTCATTTCTTATGTGTTTCTGTCTTGTGGAGGAGTTCTCTGGAGTGTAAGACACATTTTGATCCAAAGCCTTCTCTACAGCTCAGCTTTCAGAACTGCCCTTTACAATAGGATTTCTCTACAGTCTAATAATTATATAACTCAATTCATACTCAGTCTTTTCCCACTGGGCTCAAAAATTATCCAGAGAACTGTCAGTATATCTCAATCACCAGTCTTTCAGAAACTGTGCTAAGGAACAAACTGAATTTGTTCAGTTGCTTATCAAAATGTTTTGCAAAGCCTTTTCTACGTCTTCTGCTCTGTATAGATATCACAGTTTGCACATCCCATCCCAAATATTTCTAAACATGCCAGAGGTTTAGCTGAGCTGCTTATGCTTTGCGATTAGCTTTGCGATTAACTAACTGGGATTACATAAACAACTGGGAACTTAAACTTTAAGAAGATCTTTGTCCAGCAATTGATACCAGATCCATCACTAGGGATGACAGTTCTTGACAGTGTTTGGTAGTCTAGTAACAACAGAAGAATTAAAATATCTGTTTAGTTATTCAGTCAGGATTCCAAGCATTGTTTACAACACAAATGAACTTATTTATACATTAATTACATTCAATTCTAAAAATTTAAACCCATGACATTGCAGGAAAGATTTATAATGCAAATGACCAAGGCAAAAAGACTGTTTGGAGAATGCAGAAAATTATTTACGAAGACCTGTGCAGTTAATAATGGCTTTGAACATAATAGTACCATGTTTCTTTTTCATAAGTTAAAGCTAGAAAATTATTATTATTAGAGAGGCCTCAAGTCTGTTGATTTTGTTAGACCTCTGGCAATTGCACTTTTACAGGTTAACGAAGGGAGAAAATTACTCAGTTTCACATTATAAATAAAAATCTGACACTTTTCAATGCACAGTGAACTCATCTGGAAGAGCCTTTTTCATAAAGAAATGTCCCGTACTAAGAGAACACCCTAAACTTGCTCTGTGTGCATAGACTGCATGTTGAGACCTCCTTGGTTAAGAAACTGCTTTTTGTTAGTCTCCAGAAGGATCTATTAAGACAGTGACTCCCACATTGTCCCTGTAGGCACCAGGAGTAATTCTAAAAATTATTTCCCCTTTGGAGTTAGACAAGGAATGGTTCAAGTAAGAAAGGAGAGATTTGAAGTAAGCTGTAAGAGGGATAGAACATAAAAGTTTCTTTAAATAAACATAACTAGTGCCACTTAGATGCTGCAGACTGCAGGAGATGGCACAAAAGCAAGGAAAGAGATAGGAGAGAGTTTATGTATCAGCCACGTAAACAAAAGTCACAAAGTCATCCTAAAAATAAACCACTTTCAGCTTTGTAATCTCTCCAACCCAGCCTTTTTCTGTTCAGAAGAGAAGGGCTCTTCCTGGAAGGTGCAAGGCTGTAATTTCCCTCGTAGGACCTCTGAATGGAACACGAAGACACTGCCTAAGGCAGACATCCAATGCTGGCCACGGCCACCATGTACTGCAGCTGTCCATGGCCTCCCCACCACCCACCATCTCAAGGACACCCAACCTTGTGCATCTCAAGAGTTTCCCACCAGCCAAATGTGAGCTGCCCACCTATCACCTTGGCTTTCACTTCATGTGCTTGAGAAACTGCAGGAGTTACAGGTCCCACCTCTCCCACCTCAGTCTGCCTCCCTGCCTCATGCTCTGCAACTGCTATCAAAGAAAAATCCAACAGATTTCACCTGTGTCGCCTAGATGCTGACACAGAAAGCTCATGCCCATTTACACTGATCACTCCAAAAAACTAATTTTTTTTTCCAAAATCAGAACATACATTTCACTTAAACATATTTTATAGGGCTGCTCTGTCCCCTCAGGTTAGGCTGGGTGACTTATCGGTGTCCTCACTCAGGTGCATATTTTATTTTTGTATTTTCTAGGCTGGGAAATCCCTGAGGAAGAGATTGCTGTAATATTTGCATCTCATACAGGGTTGAGAAAATTATGGGTGCTTAACAAACACACAGCACATCCACATACATGAGAGAACACAAATAGAAGAACCAAGATGGAAATGTTGCTTCTAGCAAGCAAATGTCATATAGTAGAGCAGAGCATTGCACTTCTCATGCTCTATCCAGTGTATCTCCAAGCTTACTTTGGCAGAGAATTACTACGTTTTAGGCGTTCTTTGCTAGCACTAGCAGGTTTTAAATGAATATAAAATGAGGGGGAAATATTCCACACTGAAATAGTATGTGGCACTGTACTCCGATGTCAAATTCTAAGAGACATCTTGTCAACAGTACTGGAGACAAATCTAAAGGTATCTCATCTAAGTGACAGTACAATATTTTCACAGGACAAGAATTAAAATGTATATAAATCTAGTATAAACATTCAGTTCACCCCTTTGAGTTCAAGAATCCAGATTTCCCAAAGCAAAGAAATTCTGTAAGATCTGTTGTGTGTACACCAGTGGAAGCAACACATCTGTTAATGCCAAGAAGTTTAGTTAAGCACATTCAGAACAGATTTGCTGCACAATGTTAGCTGAACCTGAAAGCAGTCATTAGAGAAAGAATTTATTCTTGTGGTAACCCCAAGCAAGAGTCACCACTCAGCCAATTTAATATCAATAGCAGTAATTTCAACAATATGATATTTAACCACAATCCTAAAATGGCTCATTCTGAGCCATTGGAAGCAACACAACATCAGCATTTGCAAGAATGCATCCCCAGCAACATCTAAAGAGGCAGGAAGATTCAAGGCCACAGTGACTTTTTCACGGAGCTGAGTACACAGATCTTGCTTGAACTCTTTCTTAATTGAGGTTGCAAAAGAGTAAGCTGAGGAATGAGCCCAAATCCTGTTTTGGTTGGCAGCAAAGTCTTCAGAGGACAGTAACAAAACACAAGTTCATCGTTCTGGGACTGTCTGGATACAGTGCTCCATCCCAACCTGTGTATATGCCAAGGGACACTCAGGTACCCACCAACCCTTTACAGCTTTTACTGTGTTGAACCCCTAAATGCATCATCAAAGGAGACCACAAGACCCACAGATAAACCCTTTTTTCCTCCTACAATTCCTTTACTTGTTTCTTTCCTCTCTTCTCCAGCAAATTCCCCCTCCCTAGAGACAAACTCCCTTCCACTCCTGTTCTCCTGAAAAAGTCCAACAATGGAAGATATTTTCTCTTTGCTCTCATGACCCCTAAGCAACCCTGACTGAGTGAAGTCCAGACTCCAGTCCCTGAGCCAGATGCAGTTTTTCATGACAAATAATTTGGCCTTGAAACTTTTCTGTGGCTTTTGGGAGGGAAGATGTCAGTTCAAAAAAGTTCAAATTGTTCAAATTCTGACCCAGGTTGACAATGTCTCTATGAGACTGTCTTTATGAATAATATCCTTTTGTCAATGTATTCATTGTGTGTCATATCAGGCTACATGATTACACCGTTTTGCTACACACTAGGTGAAATTCTATCTCCACTAAGATCAAGTTAGTTTTACAATTAATTTCAATGGAGAGCATTGCATTCATTAAGGAAAAGAAGTAGACATAAAAGCTGGTAGAAATGTCCATTTCTCAATATCTGTGTGCTATGAAATTGTTCCACCAAATACACTGAAAATAATGGGACAAATGTATCATCCTGAAATAAAAAAGCGCCACTGGTTTTGTAACATGTTTGATATGCACTTCCATCTCAATAAGCAGAGAGGAAATAAATAAAAAGACACCAGAAAAGCAAAAGAATATTAAAAAACCATTTTTTAAAAAGTCCACAAATTTGCACTTCTAGGGAATATTGGTGTCATCTTTATGAGTCTCCGTGCTCTTAAAAGTCCGTATGTTCTCCTCACTATAACACTGAAGAAACACTGTGTCATAGCTGGAATTTCCTTGTAGCACTCTTTGCGTCCTGAAGTTTATTGTACTTTGGGAAAGGATAATCTCAAGATGTCATAAACAACAGAAAGGATTCCTGCTGATAGCTTCTTGACTAATTGCCATGAATGCATCCACCATACCAGCAGGATTTTCTCTTGGTGTCAGCATCTATTTCTCCTCCAAGACTCAGTGAAACAAGAAAGTTTTGCTGCTGAAGTAGACACTTCTATCAGTTCCTCTGTATTACCTGTAGGCAATTTGAAAGGCTTAAAGTATTTCAATAAATTAAATAGGATAAGTAGGCACAAGTTCTCACTAAGGATCAGATAACTTTAGGGTATTAGGAGAGAAAATAAGACTTAATCAATGTTCTATAGAGGGTCTCTTGTTCCTTTATCACTTGTAAGAAAACAAATGTACTGGTCCTTAAAAAATCTTAGATCTTACAGCCTCCAGGAGCTGGTTGTGACTAAGCATTCCCATCTGTCAGCATAGTTGCCTTGACTTAGCATTATCTAACCTCTGATGACACAAATTAAATACACCCACTTCTCATTCAAACAGCAAACAGAGCTCTTATCAGACAACTTGCTCTAAGCAAACTGATTTAGGGAAACGCATCACCATGAACAAAGAAGTTACCCACTTGCTGGATGTTTTCAGTAATTTCAGTGTCATTGTCTTAAATCAAATACCCTTTACCAACCTCCGACAGTTCTGTCTGAAGCAAAAGCGTTATTGTGCTGTAACCAAACCACCTTCTAGTTCTCCACTCTAAGTCATTCTTTTAAAATTTCCTTTTTTTTCTCATGCACATACACACATATTGTTGAAGTTTACCATAGCTGGTTCTGAGCCAAGAACACAATCTTCATTTTTATCACAGATTACAGTTGAAAGGCACTAAACAAGTTTGCTTGTCTGATATATTTCTTGAGAAAAAAAAGAAAAACCAAAACACCCCAAACCCCAAAATTCATAACCAAGTGTTAATTTGAAACATCACAAAGACGTATTTTAATTTTTAACAGTTCTTGTCTTCATCTCTTTGCAGCTGTCATCAGAAGAGGACACTGAGGAATGAAAACCCCACTGCAGACAGACCATGGGCTTTGCAGTCATGAGCACCCTGTAAGTACAAGGCACTCATTCTGGGAGGTGCTGCTCCTCTGAACAGCCCACACAGAGCTCTACACATGCCACAAGCTGTCTGGTGAAAAGGATGTTTCCAAAATGCAAGTTGAGCTGGGCAAAGATTACCTTATGCTGACATAGATATATTTTTTTAATTATTATTTTGCAGCAGGTAGAAAAAAAGCCAAGGAGTGGATTTGAAATGCATGTCTGTATAAAATCTACTGTACCCAAATGTCCTATAAAAACAGCTTTTCCATGTTCAAGTTCTATAAAGAATTTGGATGGAATTCTGAGATCACTTTTGATAGAGATCTGTGAGGTCTCTGTGTGATACATGCATTAAAAAGACTGGAAAGGAGCCCTGCTGTTAAAGCTTTGTTGCTCTTCCATTCACCTGTAAGAGGAATGGAAAGAATGACAACACTTGCAAAATTTGTCTCAGAAGCCCCATCAAGATTGAGTTATGGGCCCTGGAAGACGCACATTTCTTTCTTTAATCTTTTAAACTCTTATCTTTGCAGGAAGAAAAACCAGACAATTTCTAAAATAGAACTTCTAGTGATCTTGTTGGGATGCCTGTCTTTGCCACTGGCAGACTCAAAGCACCTTGGCTCCATGCTTTGGATAGAGACAGAAGATGTCAGTGAGCCAAACTGCAATCCTTTCCTACTCAGGTAAGTGTTCATAACTGACTTCTTTCAGCTGCTCATGTGGATGCCTTGAATATTTATGTGAACTCCTTCTTCCAAAAAAGCCATTCAACATGCATTTGGTGAGATGGAGGGTGCAATAAATGGATGGAGGGAAACTGCAAGAAATAAACCAGCATCTGGTTCAAGGGATTTAGACTTGTGCAGTTGACATCTTAGTCATGTCACCACCAATCTCTGCGTCAGCACCAACTTTACCCTAATGAGTTCTTCATTAGCATCGGAGATAACAAGGGGGACATAGGAATATCACATGAAGACACAGATTTTAGCTGGACACCAAACTGTATTTTTGTATACAGGTGTCCATGCTCCTCATCCCAGAGCAGATGTGTGTCATGGACACTAAAGAGAAGTTAAACTGTTGTTTGACAGTGATACACAAAGAGGATGTGCATTAATATAATCAGCCAAGGTTTATTTGATAAATACAAATTCATCAACCAGCTCCAGATACACTGTTCAGCAGTCTGGCATGATGAACTACCCACATGCAGGGTGGTGTGGATCCCAGCCAACCTTGGCAAGATCTGACCACTGAGGTTGCATGAACTTGTGAAGTGTTTCACAGGTTTCAGAGGGAACTAAAATTCTTTCTGAGGAGCCAACTGGCTGGTGATGCAGAGTCAGCACAGACACCATGTTTCACACGATAGTACCAATTTTGCTTTTTCTTACTATATACACAGTTGAGCAAGGAGGATTTGGTCCAGAGAGATTCCTGAATTTACATTTCTAATTAAGCGAAACACTTGTACACTGGGAGTGATAAACCAAGATAAAACACAGAGCATCCCTTTGCTTTACAGCATTGGAAAGAAGTAAAAGGAGGACATCAACAGTAGCAGTCCCTGGATGCAAACACATGTATCTAAACTATTAGTTTTCTTAAAATCCCAGCTCACTCAGCACCCAGAGCTACAAGTCTTCTCATGATGGGGCCAACCATGACCTGCCTCTCCTCCTCTCACTGAGTCAGAAAAGGATACAAGGGGACAAGCTGCTAACAGCCGAATGCTCTCTGTCCTTCAAAGTCTGGCCTTGGACACGTGAATGTGCTCTGTCATGTCAGTGTCACCTCATTGTCTTATTTGTGTTCCTTCTGCTCACCAACGCTTGCTCTCAGCTCTGTCATTCAATGCTATAGGTTTGGTCTGAAGATTGCACAGCCAACTTGCCCCAATTTTTTTTCCCCACAGGCAAACTAACTTTAAAATTTTATTTATAATTTTAGGCCACTAATATAGATTTTGGATGAGCAAAGAATGTCATTGCTCACTTCTGTAAACAAACTACATAAAGCAAATGACTGTGTTCTTTCTCTTCTGAAACCCTTAATCATCAAAAACAATGATCTCATCCTTCTGAAAACAAAGAAGAGTCTTGAGAAATTTATTTTAAAAGGATGAAGACAGACAGGCTGCAAACAGATTTAAAGGGAAAAGCAATATAGGTGGAAGGTACTGGAAGGCAGAACTGTAAATTACTTTAGCGGGAGCTATAAATGCTCTATGTAGCTCAGAGCCTGGCTCTCACTGAATGCTGGTGTGGGGAGCCTGCAGTGTTTGGCTCTCACCAACATTATCCCATATCCCTTCAACACTACATACATCAAAATAAAAAAGTTAGTCTGAGTGAATATAAGGACTAACTTTTCCTACTCCAAATAAACAAAATGGGTTGAGTAAGATAAAACTGATATGGGTTTACATATTACGAATTAGGAATTTTTTTCTAAATTCAAAAGCAAACAGAAAATTACTTTATCTTTCCTTCCAGTTTTGTTTGTTGGAATTTTTTTTATGTTGCTGCATTCTGCTTTGGTTTCTTTTGCTTTTGTTATTGCTTTATAGAGAGCTTTTTTCCCACTCATCCCTAAATCAAACCATAACTGCTGCTTGAAAAAGCTGTAGTTTCTTCCTCCTGTAGATTTTCACCTTCTCTGCTCCTGGGTTTGGGGACAGGGCAGAAGCTGACGTAACAAATGGAAGAGTTGAACTCAAGTGATGGAAATTGTTGCAGAAAGCCTACAAATCTGTCAGTAATACGCTATATTATAACCTATGGCATGATAATTCTAGCCAGGTCCAGAGCAGAGAGGTCCACTGCATGGGGGTAGTAGTTTGGGGGTAATGCTCTGCTACCCAAACCTTTTCAAGACCATCTAAACACGGAGAAGTCTGGATGGCTCCCAGCACCCAAAGCAGCTTCCCCAAACATCCCCTGCTCCCCACACCCTGGGGCCAGAAACAAGCAGACAAAGCCTTGATTTGCACCATGGATATGATAAATAAAGGTTCATGTTTTCTTTGAGATCCTTTCTTTTGTTGCTGCCCTTCTTTACACAGGGCAATGTGGCTCTGAGTAAGAGGGAAGCATCCTCTGGCAAAAGTCCTGTTTGACTGGAGGTGAGCATTCTCCAGGGCCAAAAGGGATAACCCACCACTAGTGGAGCTCATGGACAGGGATCCAACAAAAACTTCAGTCTCAGACTTAAAAAGGACTAAGACGGATTTCATACCGTTAAAGCAAAAAACCAGGGAGGATATATCGTATGGCCATTATGCAGGGTATTTAGCATCCAAAGGTACTTAAAGAATTTCTCTGTTCACCGTTAATACTGAAATTGCACCACAAACAGAAAGTTAACCTAAAACTATCTTGGAGTTAAGTCCTACCTGGCTCTCTCTCTCACACACACACATATACACACACAACTTCTGCTCCCTGAGAGTTCAGGGCCAGGAAGTTTATGGAATCAGACCCATATAATCTAAAATTCTTACCCCTGATGATGTCCCCCCACGCCACCATTGACAACTTTGCTCTCAGCAAGAAAAGTGGCTCCTTCCCGTGCTCGAGGCAAGCTGGCTCCAGTTCAAACATTCAAGCCCTGCTGGGCTGGCTCAGGCAATGTTTATAGTTCAGTGGTACAGACGAAAACTTACACAATGCTTTATGCTGCCAAAGCAAAATGCGATCATTCCAGACTGTGCACTGACATCATTAAAAATATCAATTAAGGCCAAAAATGCACTTTTACATTGAGCTGCTTGGATTAGATTGTAACCAGCTCAAGGATAAGAAATGCTGCTTGTTTATCTTAATCACATTTAAAAATCCAGACTTTTATACTATCTCCCCCCACAACAGTAATTTCAAGTGACAGTAGGAATTCTCCAGTGGCTTCAAATGGATTTTTTCTGCCAACACATTTTCTCTTAACTTTTAAAGTTTTTTCTCTCCTACTTTAATAACTTTAAGGAAAATACTACCAACTAGTGATTCCCCCAAAAACAAAGAAACAAAGTGGAAATAATAAAAAGGTCAATATACATCAAGAAATATGCAGGACAATTTGCAACACAATGCCAAATAAATGCTCATTTGCCTTCAATGGAAGTCAGTGAGGCAAATCGGTGGGAACTATTTGTAATTACAGGTTGGTGAGATACAATTGTGGCAGTTGTGTGGCCTTTTAATGGTGCCTTTTGCTCTAATTTAGCTTTGGAGATCTTACAAGAAATGGAAAACACCCAGAGATTTGCAGGTTCCCAGAGTGTCTATTTAAATGTGTTCAAATAAGCCAGACTAATTTGTTTCCAAACTCCACAATTTTATCTCTATAAAATCTACGAAATATTACTGCATATGATCAGTGCATTGTGTTGGATGAATATCAACAAGTCCCATTTGTGTCACATCTGGAAGTACATCTATTACATATATGAGAATATGATATAAAACTTCAGCTCTCCATTACTATTCATACAGGACTTAACATACTGTAAACCACAGATTGGATTGCTCCTGATTTTACCACAAGTCTCCTGAAGCTTCCTTTGAAACTTGGTTATTGATGTAAACTTTGAAAGGACAGATCCTAGAAGCCTTAAAACCAGCGTATATATACAAAAACCGGCAAAGATACACACTTTTCGCAAATCTCATTTTTAAGTCATTGGTGAATCCAACCCACAGTTTTTGAATGCCTGAGGTTCAAAACATTGCTTAACGCTTCCAGATGACTAAGTTGATCAAATGATCCCTTTTCCAGAAAGGAAGGTGAAACCTTGCCCCCCTAAATAACCTTGTACCTGGTGATATTTTTTTGCTTATAAAAAGATGAGAGACAGAGGTTCAGTTTAGGTATATTCACAACCTTAAGTACAGAGTACTTAAGATAATTTTGAAGTTTTCCATTATTGGACATCTTATTCTATTACTGCTATTCTATTACTGGACAGTATTACTGCTTTTGATGCTTATCAAGTTTATGTATAACCAAACTTCGTGCCTGAAGCTCACTTGCAACACTCTCCTGGGAATAAACTTCCTAATGTGTTGTTTCCTCCTACACATCACTGACCGAAAGAACCACAGCTATTTTCTCATTTCTGAGAGATGAGGCTTTTGGCCTGTTTAGGACTTCTTATGACAATGATTAACAAAGAAGGCCAGAAGAATGGCTACACTTGAAGAAAGCCTGTCTCAGTGACAAAAGGATATCTGGACTTAATCCCATGAGATCAAGGCACATATTTAATGCAAAGAATTATCTTCTAACATGGAGAAAACAGCACTATTGTGCTGCAATCAACCACTAGCCCTGAGCAGGGCACCCACGCATAGAAAAGGAAATAAAAATGCTTCACTGCACCTCTGACTTCTCATCCAACTTCTGCAATGGGCACTGGGAGGGCATTTTCCAGGTGGGATGGAAAAACCAGAAGGCATAATTTCAGTGCCTTTTTAATAACACTTCTGTCCACAGCAACAGTCTCTATGTACATAAAGACTGCAGAACAGTCAGCTGTACTCTTGGCAGACATAACCTGATGGAGCAGCTGAGCCTGTGGCTATTACCAACAAGAGCAGCTCTGCAGCTACAGCTACACCAAGATTTAATGTTATTTTTACTGCACACTGGCTGTTTAGTATTGGTAATTATGCACATTTCTGAGGTTTCCTTTTTGCGTGAAGAAAACCAACCCATAACAAACAAGGCAAACACTCAGCATCCTGCAGCTTTAAATACCAGGACACAGACTATAAGGGCTTTTACAACATCCTGGGTGAGATCCATTGCGTAACACTGAGATTCTGTTTGAAAGTGAAGGACACTCCTCTCCTGCAGGCCTGGTGAGACTGTCAGACTCAAGGATGCAAAACAGAAGGGACATTAAAATAAAATTCTCTTTTTTACGTTATCTATGATTCTTTCCTCCATTTTGCTGACAGCCTGACACCTCATGAATGCAGACATCCCTCGACTCTACATGTTCAAGAAGTTAGATACTTAGCCTGTGATTTAACCTTTAATAAGCAAAATAGGGGAAGTTTTCTGACATATTCACATTCATTTAAATCTGTGTAACTGCACTCAGACCCAGGCCATGCTGGTAGAGTTTCCTCCTCAAACCAATGTTTCTCCTGAACAAGACTCTGCCTATAATGTATGCCAAAACTTTCTTAAATTAAGGACATAAATTATAATAGAAGAAATATGAATTCAACTAAAAATCTATTACAGTCTTAAAAAAGAACAAACTTTGTAATCTACTGAGGTTTAAGTCAGGACTCCAATAATGGGGAGGAGGAGAGAACTATATGAGAAGTCACCAGCTTCACCAGCTTTTCCCCACCACAGTGCCATCTCTGTGCCTCTAAAAAGCTCATTCTTGGAAGCTTAATTCTGACTTGTAGCAACTGACTCGATTTGTCCTAAATATTCAGCTGAAAATATGTTCTACATTACAGTATTGCACAGAAAGTCTTTTAAAAGCCTTGTGATCATTGAAGTTAAAAGTCTGATGAGTAAAGTTCTGCCTAAAGTATATGTCGTTCCCTTTGCCTCCTTGCTTTATTTTGAGACAGATATACTTTACATAGTTTTAAATAAATATGGAGATTATTATCCAATCTAAAAGATTTAATTTAGCATTTATATGAGTTTTAAATGCATGCCAACACTTTCCTTCATTTCAACCTTTGGCAACTGTTCACTATTCACAGTTCCAAAGTTCCAAAGGCTGCAGGCACATGTCTGATCATTTCAGGATATTTACAGTTGTAGCAAATAAAGACAGTGCTGATTTTAATTAAAGTTCTAATTGCTTTCTGAGACAACAAAAAGAAATCCCGATCACATGAAATTGTGACTGGCTCCTTTAAGAGCTGGTGGATGAGGATTTCCAGAAATATCATTGTCTATCACTTCCTATTGAGTATGTATAAATAAATCCTAAATCATCACTCCTGACAGCATCAGTGGCAGTTTGGTAATCCAGCACAATTGTAAACATCTTTCTTTCCAGAGAAGCAGAATGTGGACTGGACAAAGAAAAAAAAGCAGCCCATAAATTAACTGTTCTGCCAGTCTGCCCCTGCCTTAGGAAACTGTTTGCCAGCAGCTATGACGAACATAATTTGTATTGCAGCAACTCCTCAGGCAGAGTGGACAAATCAGGGCACAGGAACCCACGCTCAGTCACTTCCTTGTCACCAGTTCAAGTATGTCTGATGTCTCCTGAAAGCAAAATCCCTGTGCTGCCTTAAGATTGTACAATAGCACCCATGCTTCCCAGACTTTCCCAAATACCTTACTTTTTGCTCTCCTTTGGAAGACACCTACCATGCCATTCACTTACAAGCCCACTCCAGTCATTACTGACACGGAAAATTTGAGCATTTTGGAAGCCACCCTTTCAGGTGCTTGGGCAGCTGGAAGCATGGCTGTGGCTCAGGGCTGAGTGAGTCACCCACCTGGAGGGATCACCATCAAGAGTCCTCCCAGCTTGTTCCAGGAACCACGGGTGATAGGAGGAGTCTTAGTGGCCTCTGGACAGTTTCTCCAGGCACACATCCATGTCAGAAGTCACCAGGAAGCCCAGGACAGCTGGTCCCATGCAGGCAGCCTTGAGTGGTTCTGCACATGGGGCTAGGCACTGCACTGCTGTGTGAAGGATGCTCCGTGCATAAATAGATGACTTCAGCCTCGGGGCTTTCTCCAGCCCTAAACTGCTGTTTAGGAACATCAATCACCCACCCACTCAGCCAGGCTGGGATTTGACAGACACTCCAGAGCCATCAGCTGCCATGGTCTCTGCCTCAGAGAAATGGAGATTATGCACCAGCTCTGTACCTATGGACCAGCCAGGGCCATCCCACAGGCATTGGTGACCACCCCGAGCATACTGAAGGACCTTTGCTGTATGGAAAGCAAATGTAATGTTCAGTTGCTTTTTATAGGCTTCCTTCAAGTCATTTGGAGTGCCACTTACACAGTTTACATATTTAAACATATTACATCATTCTGCTGGGAAGATTTTATTCCTTGTTCATTACTACCACTGTATTCTGGAAAACAACAGCAACTTGGATGTATCATTAGTATTTTGTGACAATCAGACAAAACATTGCAAGGTCTCTCTGTACAACACATTTTCAGGTTCATCAAACATAATTGTGTGGGCCATGCAAAGAAACTGCCTTTTTATATGGTTCTTGATGGGACCTGTTAGCCTGTCTATAAATGCTTACCGAATCATCCCAATATAATTTTTCTCTGTGCTAAAATGTAAATACATTTGGTCTCTTCTGGGCAACACAAGATATAAGTTCCTAACCACCAGCCAATAATAACGTTGAGTTTTCAGGAGCGCAAATATGTTTACACAGTTATAACCAACAGCTGCTTTGCGAAATGACCTGCCAGACATTAACACTGATGGGACGTTTTAGGTGTGATTATACAGCTACTTCAGGCAAGGAAAGCCTTCCCTAAGGGCTGCAGGAAGGAGCAGTGACTGGTGAAGACAGTCCCACCCACATCTCTGAGGTGACTAAAACCTCCCAACTCTTTCAATTGCTGACAAACTCCTTAGTTCTTCTAAAGTACCTTAAAGCTGTTTGGCTTTGTTTCCCACAGACTATTAAGTTATTCAACACTGACTTTTTGCTCAAGACCTCCTCTATCTTATTGCATGTAAATCACACAAAATTTCAAACTAAGTCTTTTGACTTGCTATAGTCTACTTCGAGTGCTCATATGCACACTGCAAGGCAGCAGCAAAGATTGCCTGAGAAGATGTACAGGTTTCCAAACCCCTTCTTCATTAATAGTAATTCTAAAAATCCCAGTCTGTTGATTGGAACAGCTCATGATGGAACATGAGAAGACCCTTTGTAACTACAGGCAACAACCTTTTGCACTTCCTTAGTAATACCTTACAGCATTTAAATGCAAGAGAAGGATCTGTACATGAGTTGTAAAAGAACACCTGGTTGGAGCCTCTCCTATAACAGATACATTTTTCACACCTGTTCAATTGCACTGGCATCTGACCATTATCTGTGCAAGGGAGCATCCCTGGTACAAACAGTTCAGCAAAGTACTGTCCAAACCAGTTGAGGGAAGAAATCTTTTGATCAAAAAAAAAAAAAACCTGACCCATACATCTTCATAACCAATCTTTATAAGGGAGAAAAAGGGCACTAATGAAGATTATCCATTAAATGCTGACAAGGCCTGATCAGTTATTTCCAAGCTCAAAACTTTTTATTTCTTATATAATTTTCTCATTTTTGCCAAGTTCTGCCTGCAGTTAAATCCCCTTTAGCCTGATGATGTCAATTGGTTTAGAAGTGTTTAACTGGGAATGGGATGTTTTTCCCCAATGGTAATGCCAGCAGAATGGAGTACTGATCTCCTGAAAGTCAGGAAGATCGTTGGAATGAAGCACCATGGACCCTGTACTTGTTCTGCCCATGAAACTGTTGATTTCAATGACTGCTTCATAGCTGGGACATGCCATGTATTGGCTACAGGAATCCGAGAGAAAGACCAAAGGCTAATGTTGCTCTGTTTTCAAATCAAACAGAATATATATCAAATCAATACTGAATTGTTATCTGCAGAGCATTTAAATTAGTATTCTTCAGAAGCTGTTGAGCTGCACCAGGCACATAATAAAATCCAGGCTAAGTGATTGATAATGTACCATGCAGACCTCAAACTCTGGCACATTAAATTGAAAAGCCCTTTAATTGTACCTCACCTACCATTATCTCCAAACTCCCAGCACTGTAACACAACATAGAGAATCTGTGGAGGATCCTCTTTAATAACCTGTTTGTCAGCTTTTTAGACTGTTTGCTGTATTTTCACGTGCTGCTTTGACAATTATTCATATTTTATGCTTCTAAAATACTAGCATACACTTGCAGTCAAAAGCAAGCCCTAGGTAATGCAAGAAGAATTCCTCCATCAACTTCAGTGGACTTTCAGGAAAAGCTTGAAGACCTACAATTTCAAGTAGTATTAGCCAGGCATCTGGTTTATTCCTGTATTTCTAGGAAATATTATTATGCACCTTTTTACACTCTCAGCTTCTTCTGGAGATATCACTTAGCTGGTTTTGTATTTGAATGAACTTACAAACAAGGTATCTGCATGTCCAGATTAATATACAGGTGTAAAAGCCAGAGACTAATTTTTCCAGTTCTAGCTGCAAATCCCGCTTTAGGTTCTCCATCAGTGAGGTGCAAACTGCTGGCCAAATAACTACAGCCCCAGTGTTGTAACCCCTGGAAATGGCTATTAATGTATTAGGGAAAAAAAAATTTTGGGCGTCACTGGCATTCAAGAGTTTTAGTGATGCCTTAATCATTATACAATGCTTTTTTGGTGTTTATTCCCAGGGCTGAATGCATATTCATGACATGATAGCACTGGGATCATCTACAGGTTGGCTGGATAAGAAGAAAAGAATGCCTTCAGAGCTCTCTGTTGGTCAGGCTTTTCTTCAGATATCACTTGTAAAGAGCTTCAACAACCAAAGAAGCTGAGTTAGGCTGACAGTGAGGATATTCGGAAATTCCTTCTCTATACCTTAGCAATGTTTAAGGTTGAAAAGTGCTGAAAGATTTGCAACACATTTTGATTCTTTCAATAAAGAGACTTCTGGGACAGTTCCAGGACTATTTTACAAAGACTCCAGCAAAAGAGTCCATCTCTTGCAGCTTCTCACTATGAGTGATGGGTGGCTGTCATTTTACGTATATTAACATTTTTTCTCCACCTTAAATAATCGTTCATATTTCATTCCCTCTGGTTCCTTTCACTTAACCTTAGTAATGCCATGTATCTTAGCCAAAAATGCAAACACCTTTGGCAGATGATAAAATGTCATCTTACTCCACTACAGAGAACTACTGGCAACATGGGGATTAAAATCATCTACGCAGACTTCTATTGCGGCTCAAATTAATTGATGAATTCTACCCAGTGAGTAAATTTTCCCATACTTCCTGATTGATTTGGAAGCTACATCACACTGAAGTTGAAATGCTGTGTGATAAAGATGAATTTTAAACACAACCTCTTGCTTTCAGAGTTAATGCACAACAGTATTATGTCAGCACCAACATCAAGCAAACAAATATAATTTTATAATTACATTTAAAAATATTAAAATGACAACAAGACAGCTTTCATTCTTTAACCGTTTCATCTGAACTTTCTCTGTGGTGCTTCTAAGGTGTGTTTGGAATTATTTACTTTCATAGGTTAGGTCTCATTCAAAGAATATTAAAGAAAATGGAGATGGACACTTAAAAATGACAAGGGGCCACTTTTCTTTACATTTCAAGGTAAGACCAAACAACAGTACATTGGTTCAATCCTGTTGCACAGGAACCAGGGAAGAAGATATGCAAATCAGATGTCATATGGAAGTATATGATTTTAGCACACTGGGCCCTACAACTGGTTAATATATGTAGGTGCTTCTGAAACACAAAAAGAACATGCAATTTACAATAATCAAATCATAAATTCTGTGAACTACAATGTTCTGTCATTTTTATTCATTTGGATAAAATTAAAATTACTCTGCTGGCTTCATTTCTTTTGTGCTAATGTTGTCCTGCAAGAAGTGATGCTGTTTCCCTAAGGAGCTGAAGTTCTCCCAGCTCCTCCCGGTATTACTCCAATGACCCGCACAGCTCAGGGCTGTCAGATGCAGTGCTCCATGGCTTTACCTCACCAAGGGCCTCATCGAGATCACAGCTCAAACTGTGTATACTGCTTCACAGGATTTAAGTGTGATCAATACGCCCTTTTGTCTTGTTCAAAATGCTTTAAAGCATGAAATGTCACTATTATTTAAAGTGAATATTGCATAGTAAAAGTAATTAGCATCATGTGTGGAGTAGTAAAACAGATGATTTTTCCCTTGTGTATGTACTGAACAACATCTTTACATTTCTAAAAGTTCTGCCCTTAAGGAAGATTTATTCATAGGTCTCATAGTTATCCACTGCCATGGTTCTTTATATATAAAATAAGCTTGTTTAGATGGAAGATATGTGTTTAGATCTTGAGATATGGAAATACCAGAAGCAATATCGAAAACTTTTTCAGCTTTTTGACATTGGGCTCTGTTCTGGAAAGCCCAAACTCTGGATATGCAACCAAAGGGTAAATGAAACATGAAGCAGAAAGCAGAGACCTGAGCCTCACAAAACTTTATAGAGATTTGCCCACAGTCCAACAGGACATTTTGTAGCAAAGACAAGAACTGAACACAGACTTTTTGTCACGTAGTATAAACACATTACCACTTTTCTCCATCATCTTATGCCTTTCCTTCAGCTGAAAAATTGACTGCAAGTTTAAGCCAAGTTACAACATCTGGAGAAATATACTGGTTCCTAGTTACTACAAAACCTTGTGTCACAAATCTGACAGAAATCAGTGACTTGTTCTTTAATATGCCAATAGCTTTCTCATTTACTCTCTCTTCTTCCTGATCTCCAACATCTCCTAAGTTGCACACATAGGCTAGTGCAGTTCTTTAATATTATTTGCAATCAGTAGTGCTTATGCAAACAGTATTTTTAGGTAACTTGCAATTTGGATAGAACTAGCATTCCAAATGTAACATTTCTCTTGATTACTTTATGTTAACTGTACCCACAGGTTCTAAAATGCCAGTTTGGAAACTGCTCTGGACACAATATGAGATCACTAATTAACTAGGAAGTTTTAAAAGAAGGTCTGATTTAGGCCCTGATTCAGCAAACAAATAACATTAAGTGTGAGTAACCCCATGGAAAACATGTGAAGTCATTGCATAAATCACACAACATTAAGCGCACCCTGAAAGCACCTCACTGAAACAGAGCCTAATTTAAAAGTCTCACACTCTCTTTAATGGAGTGTACACCAACCAAGTGCCTGGTGTGTTGTGGTTTCCTCTTCTCCATGAGGGCAAATGGTCTGAACACAGGGCCAAGAGCCAGGAAGTCCTGCACTCTTAACCTCCTCCTGAAGCCATCTGTCTGTGTTTTGGACAAGTCCACCTACATTACTGCATCCCAGACTATCACTTGAAAAATGAGATAAAAAGTTTCTACTCAGCAACTTCCTCTACAAAACTATGGTTAGGATCAATTATTTATTTAAAGGCCTGGGTGATTCACTTTTAATGTCTTCTCATATAACACATTTTCCACTGTCCCTAAGCAACTTTCCAAAGTTATGCACTCTGCTTATTTCTTCATCTATTGGATTTTGTGTTTTTTAATTAATAAATGTCATTATTTAATAAGCACTGACATCCAGAGGAACTGCAATTGAGAAGCTGCTTTCCCACTGCAAAGATCTGGCACTAAAGGTTGATGAGACCCTGAACTCGGCAGCACTGTCAGGAGGCTGTGGGTGACAGCGCTTTCAGGCAGACCTTGGCACACACCTGGTACCAACCACATCACATCAGCTCCATGTTCTGCTGCTGGACACCACAAATTTAGCACTCACATTTGCTTGGAAGTGTGATCTCCTCACTTAATCTTCCTGATACTGCCAACTTTTATTATGCCTTACAAAAATAAGAAGGTGGAAATAAAGACAATAGGTGTCTAAGGAGATCTAACTTGCAATTCCAGTGTCATGCTTTAGTT
This sequence comes from Dasyornis broadbenti, assembly GCA_013397935.1. Classification (NCBI taxonomy): domain Eukaryota; kingdom Metazoa; phylum Chordata; class Aves; order Passeriformes; family Dasyornithidae; genus Dasyornis; species Dasyornis broadbenti. The sequence goes on along the minus strand of VZRN01002468.1, from coordinate 637,764 downwards.
CTTCCTCAGGTGAGTAAATCGATGACACTGTTCATCTCTCTGATTTTAATGGAAATTCTCAAATACTGACTTATCTGAACACTACTGGATGCATGACATGGTAGGAAATACCAAGAAAGGAAAATGAAGGGGAGCTAACGATCACAATAAGGGCTTCTCTGGTTTTACCTATCTCTGTGCTCCCCATGATGCCCAATGTCCATAACTAGCAGTTGTTACTGAGAGCTGTACCTTTGGGGAATAGTCATCAGAAACAGGGAGGCAGTAGGAAGAGAGGAGGAAGAGTGATTTCTGAAGGAGGCTCTGATGTGAGTGATGAAAGTTAGAAAAAGAGGAGAACCCCATTGTCTTTCTCTTTAGCAACTGAAGACCAGAGACCTTGCTGTTGATACGAGCTCATGGCATGGACTGTGCAGCAAAAGGAAGGGAACACTGGGAAAATAGGGGCCAATGTGGAAAAAGCAAGTGTGGCGTGCACTAAGCTAAGACATCTCTCTCACTTAACTCCTCTTCTGGTCTCTCATATTCTTCAGGCAATGATACACTGAAAACTTTCAACAAGTCCTTGTTACTTCTCAGAGCAAATATAATGATCCCTGACCACTGCACTGTTACCTGGTAATAAGCATGTTAAGAAAATTGAAGAATATCACCCCAAGCTTTGTGACAAGGTGATGCTGTTTTCTTAGCCATGACTTAGATATTTTCAAACAGTATTTCCCGTACCATTCAGCTGACGCATTTCTTTTTCTTATGGATTTTTCCCTTGACAAATATTGCAGTGTCTCTGAACAGTGCAAGAACAGTAACTGTTCGTAGTGTAATTAGCAGAAAATGCATTCCCACCACTAAAGGTGAAGATATTTTTTAATTGAGTTCCTGGGATAATATTTTTCACAAGCCCAAAATGCTTACAAAACTACAACCTGCAAATTATGTTTTAATTTGGAGATTTACCAAGACCTTACATTCACACAAGTGAAGAGAGGGAGAGAGAGTGAGACAGGCTTCCCTCTCATCCCTGCCTTTGAGGCTGACTTGAATTTCTTTTGAATTCAGGAATCTGTCAGCTCGTTGTCTCACCCTGAGCCACACAGGCGTGTGTGAGCTCCTCTGTGTGAAGGCAGACGGGTGAAAATATTTTGCCTGATCACCAAATTTAGGGGTCTGTCATATTCCCTGAACAAGCTACGATTTCACTCATGACTGAAGAAAGTTGGTAGAGCCACACAAATGTAAGCAGCTACATAATGGATGCATCTGTTTTAATTTTTAGTGGCTTTTCAAATAATTATTGTTATTAAAACAAACTGTATTTTGTCACAGATGCTCTCTACAAAGACTAATTGGCTGCACAATTACCAGGCTTTGGATGAATGGGCGCTGGTGCAGAAAACTAGGTCTGCCCAGGGTCAGTGCCCTGGTGCCCTGCTTGGGTTGAGCAAAACCCAAGGGCCATGATAGTTTAATCCTGGTTTAATCCCAAAAACATAGTGTCAGAAATCTACCCTCCACAGGCAGAAAGAACCAAGGAAATGATGCTTTGATTTGGCTCATTTCTGAGTTTAGATCTGAAGCTCTATGAGTGTCATAGAAGACACTTTCCAAGTTCTGGAAGTTTTGGGAAGTGTGATGCCAGAGGAGGTTTGCCTTGTGAACCCACACTTTACATATCCCTGTAAAGCAACAAAACCCAGGAGCTGCCACAGGTCGCTTTGCCTTGATCCTGAGGAGAAGGGTGAAGCTGCGACCCTACAAGCCATTCTTCAATTCCACATCTACTCTGTCCAGAGCTTAGAACGAAAGTTGTTATTCAAACAAAGCTTTCTTTTCTTGACTTGCTTTTAAATAGTGATACCAAAACTTGTTCTCTCCTAAAAGGTCTTATCGATTCAGGTTGCATACAGTCTACATAACTGGAAGACAATATTTTTTTAGACAAATACTGGTTTCTGGAAGGCTCTCATTACTTCAATGAATCAGACCTAAAACAAACATTCTCCAGAAAACTGAGTCTTTAAAAAGAAATTTTCCTTATTTTTAATTCAGTATGATTTTTTCTTCTTTAAAAGCAATTTTAATTATATTTCAGTTTTGAATTAATTTCCACAAGATGTATACGTTATTATTCTTCATTTAGACTGTGTCACCGGAAGGATTTCATTACATGATAAAAAACCCCACAAGCCTGTCTGGCCTCAGGGTAGAAATGACTGGAATGACATCTCTGTATTTTTAGTTCAAGAATTAAATGTGTATGGGCTGCAGCTCCAGTCCCTTGTGGTGAGCATCCTCCAGGAGGAGATGGCACAGCAGGCATCACAACAAAGGAAAGGAAAGTTGGTGATGGAAGGCAGGCAAGAGACTAATGACAGCAAAACTTCTCTTTTGCAGACACATGGAAAAGCCCATGGAAAACTACACTGAGTCTAAAGAAAAAAGGAGGAACAACCATCTAGTACATCTGACGGAAATGCAATAATCTACAGAAATATATAGTGTCAGATAATTGCTAAGCATTTCTGCAACAGAACCTGCATCAGGAAGATGAGGCAACTGCAGTAAATGGACTTGGAATGTGAGTGCACAGTCCTGACAAGCTTTAGCTACCAGAGCTGCTGGGCTGCATTCTCTGCTGATTTACATGTTCAGGCACAAAAACCACATCCGTCATGCAGCACTGATACTACATTTGAGTAGAGATTATTCAGCATCTAAATCATATGCTCAGCAAGATCACCTCCATTTTGATAATTGCCTTATGAATGCATAACACAGCTGTGTGGGGATTTGTATTCCCAGGAATGTCTGCTATCAGGCATCAATCGTTAGTCTGCCAGGAATGTAGCTCACCAGTTGATAAAGAAGAGGCACAGAACACTCTTGGTAGATTATCAGTGAGAATCTTATTTAGGCACAACTGTGTGTTCTACGTGATACAACAAATTTCAGAGGGGCTATGCAGGAAAAGGTCAGGTCTCAGGACAATTTCTGCAGGTCCGGTAGAGAGTAAGCCCTGTACCCCTCTCACAGAGGATGCAGTGTGCAACACTGTCTGCCTTTGCTGACACCTCCAATCAATGCAAAGGGACATTTTTAGAGACACTGCTAGAATTGTTGACATAAAAAAAATACTCCATCTATTACAAATTTTTTTTACTGAAGGCTTGTAAACTACTTCTCTCCATAGGGTGCACAAGGAGACAGGATTTGGCATCCCTGAAGTGAAAAAGACCTCAATTACTCATCACTCCCTTAACCTCAGATACCCCAGTAATTGCTGGGAGTCAGTGAGGCACTTCCAGTAAGTACTCCATACAGGATCTGATCTCCTCTCTGCTCTTTTCCAAAATAGCAACCACTTGAGTGGGAGCAGTGCTGATGTGTGCACACAACTCCCTGGGAGAGAGGCAGGTAGAGGGGCCAGGGAGGGAAGCTGGGTGCCTGCTCTTTGCCTGGCTGAGGGGCACAGCACAGGCCCCACAGAGAGTGGTGGGGGCTGTACTGCAAGGGGGAGCTTTACAGATGGTGCCAGAGACAAATGTGTTACAATGAGAAAGGAGAACATAAAGGAGAATTTTGGATGTGCATTCATCCTTCAGAGCCACTGTACTAATTATCACTGATTAGAGGAAAAGCTGAGGCCCCTCACCTCACAAGGCCGAGGGCAGGTGCAGCTACCTCAGCACCACAGCACAGGTACAGAATGCACTTCGGAAGAAATCTCCCAACTGCTCCCACCTGCTGTACTTTGATTTGTGCTGCCAAGGGGGCTTAAGGCACCCAAAGTGCATATTTTCGGACAATGTTCAAATGACTGACACATAACACCCCATAAATGGGTGCTCTGGGCATCTATGGGACCAGTCCAAAGTGCAACAATTGAAATGCACAATGTGCAAATATAAGCTCCTCCACACCAACCATTCCCTCAGGTACAGATTCACTCCCTCTTACGTGCTATTTACTACTGTATATGTAGGGGGATTCCTGGGGATTCCTCAGCATTTCTGAGTGTCCTCAGCGTGTGATCCCTTCCACAAGATGTAATTTTCAAGACTGAAAGTCCAACCTAACTATTCTCCGTCACTTAGATGACCATGGATTGGAAAGTGCTGAGCACAGCTAGTAAGTGAAGAAAAAGATTGGTCAGACAGATGGTTTCCTTCACCTATAAAAAGAGGACATTCAGATCTTAATGTATTTGAGGCATGCAAAAATATTCTGCTCTAAGAATTATAGACCCAGCCAGGAAATCCCTGTTGTCACCACATTGCACCCTGTGGCTACTAAACGTGCGAAAGAGGGGACACTCATGCACAGGTCTCCATCATCCATTTCATCATTCCAAGACACTGCTCTGACTTTGGGGAAGTTCAGTGCTTTTTATTCTTCCTTTTTTTTTCTGCACACAAATATGACAGAAATTTATTTTACATTATCAGATTACTGAAAATTTCTCTCACATTTTGCTGCAAAATCAGGAATACTTGAAGAAGACATGCAGCCATCACAGGAGGTTGTTTCATTCAGAGGCTTGAACAACTGCTATGGTTGCTGCCTCCCTCCTAAAGGGCTGTGCTTTTTGAGATGTTTTTTTTCATAATCTTGTTGCTAACTTAGGTAAGAGCTGTTCTTCCAAGCCATCTCAGCATGACTGCAGCTTGAGCATTTTCACTGCACAACCCAAACTTTTGGCTTCCACAAGACTGACCTGTTTGGCTGCTTCCCCTGACACAAATGCGTCTTCAATCCATATTCCTGCAATTATTAAGTCTATACACGTGGCCCTGATTTTCAACCTCTCTGCAACTTGAGTGCTGAATCTGGGCCATTTGTTCAGTGGAAAGGGTCAAAGTTATTAGTGCAGGTAACCACAGCCCAGAGCTGCAAATCAGCATAGAAACGGTAGGTCAGTAGAAGCCCTAACAGTCAAGAAACCTGATACAGATCCCATAAAATCAGCACTTTGCCAGACTGCTTATGCCAAAAATCCTTCAGAAGATGCCTTATAAGTAACTTTTTAGAATTCATAATTTGAAAACCATTGGACAGATCGGTAACCAAAAGACAGTATCACAGGAAATCCAGACTAGGTGGGTTTTCTTTTTTTTCTATAAACAAGCAGGACCATATTCTGTTCTCATTTACAACCATAAGGATGGCTGGTGTCAGCAAACAGACATTCAAGATTTACATTCACAAAACACAGAAAAATTAAGTTCAGGTTATTTCTGTGGCTGAATTTTTTGTTCTTAAACACAAAAAAAAAGCTAAGATACAATTTCAACAGTCTTAGGATAGCAAGAAAACATGAGAAGTTTTCTTATGTCCCAGACTACTGCAACAACAGCAAGGAGGCCTGAATCAAAGTTAGGAAGTAGAGAGGTCAGCTGGCTTGCAGTGTGTGGCTGGGATGGAACAGTGTAGTCAGTAAATTTCCACCTTCCTGTGCTGGATCTCTTAGTTTCATTCTCAGTTACTCAAAAATTTCACCTGAAAACTAGCAGCAAGAAAATACTATAGAATGAAGTAGAAGAGAATAAAGAGACAAGAAGTGAATTACAACATTCAGGAAATTAAACCATCCCAATAACTTGCATCAGAATTACAAGAAATTCTTTAAATTGGCACTGGGCCACCTGGAACAAGCAGAATCAGTTGAACAATGAAAAATTAATTCTTTAGTTTTGCCTTCTGTTTTACTGAATTAACTGTTTGCAAACACTCTGTAACTTTGCCACTAGCCAAAAAAAAAAAAAAAAAAAGNTCTGAAAAATTCCACCAAAAAAAAAAAAAAAAAAAAAAAAAAGCCCAAACCAAAAACCAAACCAAAAAACTCCCAAAAAAACCAAACAAAACCACCCTCCAAAAAACCCCAAAAACCCAAAAACCAAATCAAAAAACTCCAAAAAACCCAAACAAAAACACCCCCCAAAAACCCCCAAAACCCCAAAAACCAACAAAACAAAACCAAAAAAAAGAAAATAAAACAACCAAAAATCCCCCAAAAGAAAACCAAAACAAAACAAAATGAAAAAAAAAAACAAAAATCCAAAACAAAATAAAAAACAAAACAAAAAAATGAAACAAACCAAAAAAAAACACACACAAAAAAAAAACAACCCTCCCTAGAGATACAAATGTGCAGAGGTACAGGGCACATGAACTCCTGGGAAGGACTGAAAGAGCTGGGGTTATTTCATCAGAGACGACTATGGAAAGATGCACAATGGGTTTTCAAACAAATTCTTGAGAGGGTAGCTTCAAACTTGCAGATTCCTGTTTAAATTTCTGCAAATGAAATAAAGTTTTAGGAAAAAACATTTCCAAACAGTGCATAGTGAAGTGCTGGAATAGATGCCACTGCAAGGGCTGTGGCCATCTCCTTGTTGGAGCTGCTTGGTAAAAACACAGGAGACACTGTCCCCATCATGAAGTAGGGAATAGAGTGGGCAAGGGCAACCTCTTGAGGTCCATGTTTTCTATGATTTGTTTGGCACACAACACACCCCCAACTTTGCCAAGCAGCGTTTCAAAAGGTGGGATGTCGATGATGAACAACAGGCCACACCAGTGTCGCCTTCCAAAGCACTGGGCTCTCATGTGCCCCTGGTGAGATAAAACATGGGGGTCCCCATATGCAACATCCAGCTGTGAAACATCACACACTTGACAGCATCATCTTTGTGACAAATCTGAACCACAACTAAAGGATCCCAGGAGTCTCTTAATCAATACACATTTCCTCTAAAATATCTTTATAATTCACTTTGCAGTGGTGGTAGCAAATGGTTTAAACACGCAAAGAGTCATTTTAGGTAACCCTCCAAAGGGTACCCTTCATTACCTGCAAGTTTGAGAAATATCCATTACAGATATCCTTTAAACTTGGTAAAGAGCTATATTTAATAGGTTGTGGGGTTTTTATGGAAGTAAATTTGAAACAGATTCTCCAAGTAAAGAAACAAAGTTGGCGAGCTAGAATTTCACCATGTGGCTGAGCACTGGCATCACAAGTACGTGGGGGTGCTCAGGGCCCTGTGTCTGTCCCAGGCTTTTGGCAAAAAGCCTCTATTCTGTTTCTACTGCCACATGAGGTTCAAAGAATTTAAATGTTTCCTGTTACTACCCATCCATTTATCATTTTTCTGAATGAAAACCTAACAAAGATTTTAACAAGCACAGTTATTTCAGATATCTCAGTTTTAGGCACTAACTAGAGAGAACAGATACAAGAACCTGAAATATACATTACTCATTTTGGCACGTAAATCTCAAATCTGACTAACCAAAGGGCAAGTTTAACTGCATACTTGAATAAAAACATAGGGAATAATTCTGGACAGGGCTGTATAGCACTGTCTCTGCCATGATATATCTATAATATGCTTTTCCCCTAGGTATCCCTTGGGCACAGTTAGAACCAAATAGTGTTTTACTGAATTTTGCAGCTCTGATTATCCTGTGCTTAATCAAGCTTTGCTCTTCTAGATTTCCCAGTTTGCAAAACTAATTATAATGAACTGGCTGGCATGTGTGAGCACTGCTGCCCTTCACCATCCTGAAAAGAACTGCCCAAACATGTACTACAGGTCAGCTGTAAGTTAATAACCACAGACAAATTTGAACGGATACTGCCAGCAGAGAGCTTGTGCTCTTGCAGCTGGAGATCAATGCTCCATTGTTGCTGCCCTTTTGGAATTAGACTTATCTCCTATTGTGGATAAGATATCTATTATTTAGAAAGATGACTGATAGATAGATAGACAGACAGACAGACAGACGGATGGATGTAAGGACTGATTTTTAAATTATTACTATTATCATCATTAATCATAGTTGATCTGCTGTATTTATTCACATTATTGTTGGGGGAATACCACAGACATCCCCCAAGCATGTAATAAATAAATGCCTCCCACCATCCAGTTGGTAAGGAGCAAGAAACTACAGCGAGTTTTAAAGCAGATGTGCACAGACTTTACAAGGGAAAATCTATGGTGCAAAATTGCACTGCTACATGACTGAATATAGTAAAGCATTCGAGTGAAAAATACTTATATTCAGCCTTGCAGCAACACTTAACATTTTTACTCTACAGAGCCAGGTATCTGTCCCTGAGTATTTTTGCCTCTCTCATCTAGATTATAACTCCTGCAGAATAAAAACTGTCAACATAAAAAGATCCCTTGACTGCTGACCCGATTAGTTTTTTTGTCCCCTAGAAAACAATCATTTGAAACTCTGATTAAATGGGACACATGGGAACCTACTCTCTTCTCCCCAGTGGTGACAAAAATAGTTTTTCTGAACAAGCATGTCAAGAGTAAACACAAGCTCCTACAATAAAAGAGAAAGTTAGATTTCATAATTCTTCCTTGTGCAAGGAAGTCTTTTAAAGAGAATATAAGGTTAGGCAGGACCCTAGACAAGGGTCCCATGGTAGCCACACAATAAATGGCAGCACCATTAACATTAGGTCATAACCTCCATGTCACTGAGCTTTTGTGTGCACTGAGCCTGGTGCGCTCAGAGCTGCCGACAGCTGTTCCAGGGCAACATATGGCGAAAGAGAAAAGCAGGCAGTCAGCAAGGGGTTTAAACCTTGCTTTGGGGTTTTTCACTGTAAGCAGCACCCCTTGAACTTGCTATTATCTTCCTGCCATCTCCTCCAGACCTGTCCAAACACATGGGTAGAAAGCCAGGTGCTTTCCTTTCCAGTATAAAATAGCTGTGCCTTTCCTGTGTTACTTTTAAAATGGTCACTTGTTTCTAGCACTTGTGTCAGAAGTGCATCATCCAGACTTATTCAAAGATACCATCAGTTTTGCTCTGAGATTTTCTGCTCTGGAATTCATACTGAGATTCTCTTTTTCAAATTAAGAAAAAAATGCATTTGAAAATCCAAAACTTTGAATTCCTCCATTCAAAACAGCAAACAACAGACCAGCATGCTGCTTCACACCCCAATAACAAGTTTATCTCAAACATCAGATGTGTCATAAACATTATCTTTACAACCATTTTTTAGGTAACCAAAACAAGCATTCTTTAGTCTCATGGCTTTTCTCAAGGTGCTGGCAACACATTTCTGAATAGAATGTATTGCTAAAGTCCAAATATTGCACATAATAAAAAGGTGCAGCTTTTTTTGACCGTCTTGTGGCTACTGCCAAAAAGCATAAAACTATCTTCCTGTTAGGAGTTCATCTTTATTCCTTAGAAACAACATGCACTGGATGGAGCTGGTAAATAATTCAATAGGGAAATACTCTTTTCCTACAACTAGGAGAGCATGGGAAGAATGGGAAGTACAGAAAAAGAAAAAAAAACAGGAGAAAGGACAAAGTTGTGCTGGAAACTAATTCTTCAGAATGGCATGATGGCTTTGACAGGATAAAACAGCTTCTTCCATAACACACTTCTACATCCTCAGGGACAGCAGGGAAGCTTACACCAAGGGGCCTTGGTAAACTGGAGTGACATAATATGAAAAGTAAAACTACATGTATTTCTTTAATTATCAAAACCAAGTTTATACCCAGTTTTCCTCCATGTGCAGCTGCTGGTCAGGGGATGGGATTTTATACCAATACAGTTATAAATGCAGCCTTACAGAGTAAACCCTGCTGTGGCATCACAGGGTGATTGCAGGGCTCACCTCTGTCCATGCAGGCAGAATTTCTCCTGGGTAACAATCTTTTCTGAGAAAAGCACCTTTAACACTCGAATCTGCAGCTACATTAGGGAGTGTTGGATTGCCTTAGTAGCAATTGTTGGTGTTACAGCTCCCCAAGAGAGAAAGCGTTAGAAAACTACCATGGGTGTCTGGCAACCTCAGGAGATATGTCCTATACCATGAACGAGCTGTAATCAGAATTTGCTGCTAAAATGCCACAGACTGAGGTCCCTGTTGCTCTGCAGAGTGTAACCTCAGCAACAAACAGCCAGCAAAGATTGCTGTGGGCTTGAGACAAAACAGAAACTTTTTTTAAATTAAAAAAAAAAAAAGGGCAAGAAAAAAGAAACTCCCATTATCAGACAGAAAAACTCTTTTCTATTAAGATCTTGTCTTAATCTGGTAAAATCAGGTCTTTTGCTTCATGAAACTGGCCTGGCACAAACCTTCCTTGCCCCACTCGATGGACAGGACAAGGTTCAAGACCTCATAGCTCTTCAGTCATTCACTGCTTTCCAAATAACCTTGCCATTAATTCCCCCATTTTCTCCCTCAAGTCCTATATACTAGCTGCACAGACATTAGTAACTATTAACTGAGTCTAATCAAATACTTCAGCTGAGTTTGAATGTTGCTATTCAGTTTGGGATGTTTAAACATAATTACAGGCAGCAAGACTTTTGACATGACAAGTATTTTTTAGTAACATTACCAGAATGGTTAGTTCTGTTTTCACTGTGACAGCAAACAGAGCAATTACAGCTGGAAAATTAGCATTTATCCTTGCAATAGGGTAAAACAGACAGACTCTGGCAGCCACGCAACCAAGGAAACTGATTCCACTAACCAGGGAGAGATGGTGCTTTCAGGGACACTCTCCTACCACCAACTTTTCTGCAGTTCAGAATAGTCAACCACTACGAATTTCATGTACTAATAGTTCATTCCATTCTGTCATTTTTCCCCCCCAATTCCTTCACAATATCCTGCTTCTCACACACCCTTTGACATGTATCAGACTGAGTTTTGATGAAAATTATTTCTTCAGAAAGGGTGACACTGAATTACTCAACAAGGCAAATCTTCCAACACTAAGAGGACAGCCTAATGCTAAGCACTGAAGGGTCAGAATGAGGAAGGTGCACACTAAAAACCTTTGCAATCAGAACCAACAACAGATTTTTTTTCACTTGGGCTCATTGTTTAAATTGTATTCTACTGGCAAGGAGTCTGGGCGCCTTTCAAATGTAAATATTTTACAAGAGAATACCATATGGGAGACCCAGCTGTTTGTTTTTATTAGGAAAAAAAAATTAAATCCTTTCCTTTTGCAAAGATTTTTTTTTTAAAAAGCCCAACTCATAGTTACATGCCGACATTTGAATTATCTTAATGCAAATGAATCCCTAAGTAGTTGCAGGAAGTCTTTGAAGTTCGGGTTTTGCAGTTGTTAAGCGCTTAAAGGAGTTGTAAAAGAAATCAAGATTGCAATACATTTATGCATCAGTATTTTCCTATGTTTGATTAAAAAACCAAACACATTGACTCTGTAGACATTAATATAGGTGACATATTTAGAGTTCGATAAGGCACAATGACACTCAAATAGGTACATACGCAATATCAACTACAAAAAAAACCTACCTGGCCCAGAATCAGAGACCAGCAAAAGCTTCAGAGTAACAAATTCACCTGCCAAATTAAGTGTCCAATTTTGTTTACAAATAACCCAAACAAAACTTTGCAGATTTTCTTGAATGTGTTGCTGCTTAGAATATTTTGCCAAGAAATACCCATACAGTCAGTCAAGGTAGAAAAAAATGCTTCTGTGCTGTCTTTACAGCTCAATTTGCACAAGACACACAAAGAGCCATGAGCTGGGATAGTGTCCACATCCACAGCACTTGTGCTCACAAGTCCCAACAAGTTACTTCTGCTTTTCGAGAGAGGAGTCGCTGTGCTGGTCTCTAGAGACCATACATGCACAAGTCTCACCTTTTTTTATCCTACCAACTCTTCGATCTTTATCCTCATACTTACCACAGGGAAAAAAAAAGTCATGAAGAAAGCATCATTCTATGCTGGAACACTATACTTATTCAGCCCTAGGCCTGACCCCAGGAAGGACTGATATAACCAGAGGATCCTCACGGAAAGGGGTATAGGAACCAGGCACCTGACAAGTGATGCTTCTTCAGGATGCTCTTCCAGTAAACAGTTTTCAGTTTTCTCTGAAATAAATTCTAATTAAATTGTTTTCAAAAACTTTTTTGCTGGAGTTCCTTTAATTCCTCTGTGAATCCATTTGTCATTTTGAATCCTACAACCTCCTGTGACAATGAATTCTCTATTATATGTTGGGCAGAAAAACTATTTCCTTCACTTAAATGTCATGCAAGATGACCTCAGTCTTGTGAAATGTGCTGCACCCTACATAGTCAGCCAAGAATAAAGGTTTTAATGTGAGGTCCAAAAGTGTAGATGCTGAAAAGTGGTGAGAGGTTCATCTCCAAGGCTCTGGGAATCAATTGCTGCCCAGGGCTGTACACTAGAGAGAGGTGGGCGGTGGAAAGGGAAAGAAAATATGGTTTTGGAGGAAACATCAAGTTTCTTGTTAGCTAGCACAACCAGTGAGCAGGGCTACATATCAGAAAACAGCCACTGAATCATCATTCAACTCCCCAGCTCCTCAGCAGCCATCCTCACGTGATGTTGATGGCAAGGTAAACCCTATCTCCTTTCCTCATACACCAGTTGAATGCTTCCTGATCCTTGCCATGCTCCTGCTGCTGCTTCTCTCATCCCAGGCACCCTGGGGTTTTATTTGATTTCCAAAAAACAAGAACCAGTGCTATGGTGTTAGGTGATGAAGGCTGCTCTCCTCTTGGGGGTCCACACAATCCATAGAGATGGAAGAGCATCTTCCCCATCCCTGCTGCTCTGGGCCAGCAGCACAGACTATGCTACCCCCAGCAGCAGCTCTTCTTTGCCTTTTTACTATTGTTTGTATTATTGTTTGCAGCAGCTGGAGCTTTCAACCAAACACAAGCTAACCACCATACACACAGTAAAGACAGCATCCACTCCAGGCAGCTCAACATCTGAAATAAAATGACAAGCAATGGCTGAGAGAATTCAGGTCAGCATCTCCATGTCCCAGGCAGGCAGGCAGGTGCCCAAGCTGCTGCAGTGAGCAAGGCCCTGTGTTGTCCTAGGAACGTTGTTATTTCCACAAGTTACAACCATTTAGTACTCCCTGGGGAAGGCTCTAATTCAGCACAGCACTTCTGCACTGGCCTGGAAGTGAGACATGTTATGGACTGACCACACAGTAAACATTAATTATACCCCTATATATGATTGGCACTCATGGGCCAAGATGGACATCTTCTCCCAAAATAGACAGGCTTGGTGTAGACCCTGCAGGAGAGCACATACTACAAAGCAATGACAGTTTGCCTGGGATATGTCTTCATATTGTAAATCTCACTGATGCTCATTTGTCTCTCCACATGCTCTCTGGGATTGTATTTTCTCCCTGAAGCAGGCAAATTGTTCCTGCAGTACAATCACAGCACACTCTTCTATAAAGTAAAATCTCTTCCTGGGCAAAAGCTGAAACCCAAGTCACTTGGGCGGTACCTTTTCACCTCCTCACACCTGCAAAGCTATAAACCGTTGCTACAGCCCACCCTGCATGCTTCTCCTTAACATAGCATCCTCCCAAAGAGCATCTGGAGACTTCTCCTGAAGCCAGTGACAGTGGCAAAGCCTTTTGATGACAAGCTGGTAAGATCTAATCACACTACGAACACTGCATCCTGACACTGATTTGCACTAACAGGAAGCAATTCACATGTTACAGCCTGATTAGTAATGTCACTGAAAAGCCAGTCCATATGAGAGCCTTTGCCTTTTCAGTGGGTTTGTGCTTGAAATTCAGTGGTAGTAGTCAGCATAGAAAAGGTTTTACAATATAAGGGAGAGGGATTTCAAATGTGTTACTGACATTCAAATGTGTGTTCCAGGCAAGAGCTGACTTTCTGACACTGTGCCCCAGACCATGTTGTTCTTATAATAAAATCATTCAGGCATCAGTCATGAGGTGGAAGATTACACTGAAATAGTACTCCCCACACTGTATCTTTTTCATTTGCATCATTTACTGCTGGGCATCTGAAAAGAAAGGACAGCTTATGTAAGAAACTTACCCATGTCTGGGAATGTTTTTCATTTCTCCTTCAACACAAAATCTTTCTTCTTATAAAGGGAAAGCCAGTGTTTTTTCAAAACTGGCTTATACAAATTCAGACATTTCCTCTTTCTGCTTGAAGTATTTTTTAAGCATAAGCGCAGATATCACTTTTGCCCCCTGTTCAGGTTGAGAAGCACAAATAATCTTTTAGATATTAATGGAAAAACAACGTTTGTGGAAATAAGAGGTCTCCAGAACGATCTCCTTTGCCTACAAATAAAAAATCTATTTGTAATGACACATGGACCCTCTAAATTTAGCACACACAGGAGTGATGCAGGACCTTACAAGTCTGTTTCTCCTGCCAACATGACCAGGCTGCACATTTGAGGCTGTGTTTGAAGAGATTGCCCCAGGCGTCCCCCACTGGTGTGGCTACCACTGCCCTACTGTGATGGCACCAAAACTACCACCAGGCTTTGAGAGGCACCTGATGGCACAGGAAACTATCTGAGGGCTAATGCAGGTGAATTTACACCTCAAAGAGATTCAGTATGCAACTAAACTGTCCTCCTTAACCACTGAACTGACTACATTTGGGTATCCACCTGGTTCACTGAGCACAGTTACTTATTATTTCCCTTCAAAGGTGTAAGGCTGTATGCTAGCTCCATCTCAGCTCCTCCCAATGGCACTCTGAGAAATTGTATTCAAGTGTTTATTAGGACTGAAAAACATCATTATTGATTTGCTAAGGTTTCTTAACTCCATTTGCAGCTCAGCCCTCCTTGTGAATATGAAACATCAGTTTTGTGTGCATGGCATAGCTCCTCTCCCAGTTCAGGAGGCTGAAGTTTCCACGAAAGCCAAGAGAAGGTAAACCAGCAAAAAGTTTCCAATGTGACAGCTTCAAAGTCATCATAGAGAAAACTACCATGAGTTCAAAGTTTCTACATAGGCCATTCCCCTATATCCACCAGTATGCAGTGAGGAATCAGAGAAGTTACTCCAAAAACAGAAAAATGTTTTATTAATGCACAAAAATTAATTTTGCATTAATTATAAATTCAGTACAAAATAGTTTTAGTAAATTATTATTAATAGCATGTTCCCCACTTAGGACTCAAGTGCCATCAAATAAAAATAGGCTGCTGTTGCTAACTGGAAAAGTAGCTCCATATGTGTTATACTGGAGTTGTAACAGCATTAGTGTCCAGGTGTAGGGGTTTTAATTTCGGCAAGAATAGCCCTACAACTCCTGGAAGTACCTGAACAACATAAGCACAACTTGGTGTGCTGTTACCCCCTGATGCCAGAGCATATCAAGAGGAATGTGCACCTCAGCTCCAGCAGTTAATGCAGTAAAGCACAGGTTTTAAACAGCATTTTGACACGTGACTCATTAATTTAAGGGTTTACTCATGGACAGTTATCAAAATACTTGTGAGGCTACAGTGTGCACTCCATAAGTTGCATCCACACACTCTACTTCATGTTCACTGCCTGGCTTAGTAAGTCTTTGTGTATGAGATTCTGGCTACTGAAATCAGTGGAAAATAAAAGTCTCATATTCTGATGAATCTGGACCCTAAATTCTTACTCATTTTTGGAGGGACCTAAGAGCACAGAAAAAAAAAGTTTGACACTTAAATACATTCTCAAATCTGGATGTCAGGCAGCAAGCACCTGTACAGGACCTGGGAAAGACCTTGGATCCTCTTTGAGGCTTTTGGTGTCACCAAATGATAAATAAATAAAATTATCAGAATTTTAACTTTGCCTGCTTTCATTAGCTCCTATGGGATCGATCTGAAACACCAGGAATGCAACAGCACTGAAATTACAAAGGAAGGTTAAAAGAAAACTCAAGTTGATGCTTCAAAATAAAGCAAGAAGCTGGGGAGTATATTCCGCTAACACATGACACAGCATTATTCATACAAATGACAGGAAGAAGTGAGGCTGGAGAGAGCAATTCCCCAGAGCACAATATTTTATTGTTAGTTCAAATTATAGATGATACAGCTAACAGTTATTACTTCAGGGAAAGAGATGCCATGATGCCAGACTCTCAAGAGCTGGTATAGTACCAAGTCTTCTCCAACTGATTAAAGAGATCATAAAAGCTTTCTTCCAATCCCAAATGCCTTTTTATTTAATAATTTTTTTAAAAAACCTTAAATCATAGCTTTAAGGATCCTCTCTATTTAATCACTGTAAATGTCACTGAAATATCAGACAAGGTACCTGTATGACAAGAGGGAGTCAATTTCACTCCAGAGTCTCTGGTTTTCAGTCTCAATTGTCAAATTGGTATCAACTCTCCCCTGGCCAGATGATGTTATAATTAAACACCTTGTGATCCTCAAGCCTTCCTAATGCCAAACTGTCTCTCTCCTTTCCATCCAGCATCTCAAGGACAGGCCTGGCATTAGAGCAGGACACACAGCTGATGCTGGGAGCCTTGCACAGGTGCTTGGCACATGCTTTCCCTGCCACAAGACAGAGGGGTTCATGGCTCCCCCCAGTACAGCCTCTTCCTCAGAACACATTCACAGAGGTAATAACTAGGAAAAAATCTGGTTCAATGTTTAATTACTCCATCATTATGCTGTGAATTTGCCCTGGTCGTTTAGATCTGAGTGGGAGCACAACTTGGGCACTGCAGTTATAATTATGCCAATTTGTAACATTCTTCTGATGCTGACAGTTGATGCTAAAGTTTTGGGAAAAACTTTCTTTATTATATGATACAAGATCTGCACAGAGTTATTCTTCTGCCATTAATATTACGCATTTGACAGTTATAGTTTACTAACAATAGCTTCAGAGTCAATGTTTTGATGGATCCTTAGTCATGTTTTTATCTTCACAAGGTATAAGCAGGCATGTAGGTCTGGCAGCTAGAGGTAATCATTCAGCAAATCATACTGCTAGCCAAGAACAAACAAGGAATATTATACCAGCAAATCTCATCCATTACAAAAGGAAGCATAGATGTGTTATACTAGATAGTTTTTGCAGTAAATCTGCAGCAGTGAAAGTGAGGAGTATGACCCCCATTGAGAGAGGCTCTTAAAACAAAGAAGTGAAACATCCAAAATATCATCATGCCTTGTGCACACAGCTCCACCAAAATCATACAGATCAGAAGTGCAAATTGGGAATACAACCTGAAAAGCCCATGCAGTGAGACATGCCACAAACTGTTAAGCATTAAATGAACAATTGCTGGACTTTTTAATTTCTAAAAGAGATGAAAGGCATCTCATCTTCAAATGAACTTCTTTATCTACAATTTAACAAGCAAAACAAGCCTCTGAGCATTACAACACTAGGTGCAATCAACCCACCAGACAGCATAAAGTTAAAACAATGGCTCAGATATCACTAAGTCTCTTACAGGAGTTCAGTCAAATCCAGACTTATTTGGATTACACGGTAGTTTGGGAAATACTGTAGTGAGGATCATTTAACTTCCAATCAAACCCAAACAATATGAATTTTTTCTTCTTTTACAAGGAAGGAAGGAAGGAAGGAAGGAGGGAAGGAAGGAGGGAAGGAAGGAAGGAAGGAAGGAAGGA